>APFE030059231.1:0-13452 GCA_000404065.3 Pinus taeda
AGAATTGTACCAATTCGGGAAGTAGAGATGAAGACCCTGGATCTAGTTTCCACCATCCAGGCTGCGAGGAGTTTTGTACTCATTATATTGTAGACCAATTATAAACAGATGGCTACGTCCATACTGTGTCTACACGAGTCTATGACTATGATGTATTATGAAATCATTCCTGTATAAGAATAGTTAGTCTATTAGTTAAAGTTTTGATCTGAGTATGGGAATGCCTACCTCAGTAATGATATAATCTTATACATGTATTTTGTGTTGAAAATTTTAGGTTCTAACCAGGCTCTCCACGAGATAATCATTGAAATGATAAAGTACTTCTCCCTTCCTAGATGATATAAAACCCTTATCTATTACAGGCTTCTTACTTTAGGGGGCAATCTGTTACACTGAAATTTGTCACCATGACTATCTACAGTTAATATGGCTCCATCAATAGTCATATTATCCTCCTTGTCAAGCCTTATACCTCTGCTCTCCATGTCAAACTTCAAAAAAGAGAGAAATTCATTAAAAATCATGTTTATTTCTAGGTACGCAGGTTCTCTCTACCTTGCCTGCGTGTACGCATCCCAAGCTCATTGTACCTGCGTACTTGTACACTCTGTAAGTCAAGGGATGGGTGCGTACTCCTGTAAAGGTCAAAAGGTGCGAGTTTCATCTTTAAAAAGTTACTTGTGGTCATTTCTAGAGCATTCTAGAAGTTTGTTTAACGTGTATTGAGCGCCTCCAGATGGTTCATGCATCCCTATGATAGAGGAACTTATCCCATCAAGAGAGGAGCTACCCCATCCAAAAGAGGGAGTATCCCAATGATGTTGGACCTGAATAAATTCCTCTAGAACACTATAAATATAGGCATTGGGCCAAAGGAGGGGAGGTTGAAAGCTTAACATTCCAAAGGGTAGATGTTGCTGGAATTAGGAGTTCCTTGTAGAAGCTTGTGAGGAGAGATTACCATCCTTTCTTGTTTCATTTGTAAGTGGGTGAGCTTGTCAAAGTAGAGGAAAACTCTTGTTGGACCCTGGGAGGAACTTGCACAACACCAAGGCTCAGGTTGTAATGGTTTCTTTTGTTTCCTTAATACAAATAAGTCCATTCTTCTCAATGATTTTTTATTAATGAATTGTTTCATATACTCCTTGGTCTATATGTTGAATATGTTTTGTTTTATGGAATATTCAGGTGTTATGTAATAGTTTTATTGTTAGTGTATGCAGGTTTCGAAGTAAAGGAGGAGCTCATCTAGATCGACGAGGCTAGACTACTACAACAGTGTTGGACTTCAGGTAGGATCGAAAAGCACTTGGTTTCTCATATGATAATGCATGTTTAGAGAAGGATTGCTCTTAATTGTCTTGTTTGTCACTAGAGAGTCTTAGACTCCTAGGGAGGTTAGTTTTGTCAGCAAAAATAACTTCTTTCCGCATGACACGATCATTAAATGAACAGTTGAGAAAACCAAAGGAAGAATAGATTACTCAACTTTCACTGCAAATAGAAAGATTCAAAGAATATCCCCAAGTGGGAGGGTTTATATCGAAGGCTCTCCAAATTACCAAAGCATTGCTTAATCAGTTGAGCGTATTATGTCATAATATCTCTCTCATTCTTCCCCTATGTGAAATTTTGTCATTTATGATTGATAAGTCAGTTGATGCAAGACATAAATTGGAGCAAGCAGATGAAGGATTAAGAAAATTTCTATCCTGGCAAGAAACCAAAGAAGGAAAAGTTGCAAATATACCCCAAATTATGGAATCCCATAAAGAAATCCTATTCCTTGAATGGCAATCTCAACTAATGAAAGCAGAAAGGGTGACATCAAGATGCATATTAGAAACAAGTAATCTGGTTGAATTGATTAATGATACTATTTATTTATCAAATTTAATTACAGGGTGTACTCCAAGGAAACTTCCATCAGTGAAACCATTAGAACAAACATGGAAACAAGAGATGGAGAAGAGGGAAAGATTGATCGCAGGAATTCAAACTTTAACATGGGAAAGCTTTTCGTTCTTCCTTTTTAAAGCACATAGTTAGCGAACAACAATGAAATGCCTCACCGATGTGAACAATCATACGATTCCCGAGATTAATGATGCCACATACACTACCCAGTTGCATTCGCACATGATTCATCAACCAGAATTGCAACCGATGCTCACCAATTGCTAGCTCAAGCCATAAGATAGTCAGCTAAAATAGTGAACCATTCTGACCGACTAAAGCATGCCTATTTCAAGAAGATTGTCACAATTTATGTGATCTGGATATACCATCACATAGCATTTTTATTTCATAGTTTGTTAGTTTAGGTAGTATTTATAGACCCTTTCATGTTTTTATAAGGGTCCCTCAAATTTTGTATTAAGACTTGGATCGGAAGTTGCACTATTGTGCTTTCGATATATGTTTTTTTATAAAATTTGAGCTGAATTTTGAGTTTTAATGAAGAATACTTTTATGTGATATGGACTGTTGCTTCTTCTAAACGTATTTCAAAGTTGAAAGGCAGGATCTAAATGTGATTCATATCAGAGGACACTCAAATACATATGGTACTACTATCTACATTTTTGCTTCATGCTTTTATGTGAACCAACATTTATTCATTTTGCTATTATTGATGTATGCATATGCTTTCACAACATTTCTTTGACTTATCACTATTGAATGTTTAAGAGTTGTTATTTTTCTTACATATGTGCGTCAATGATATATAAACAATAGTGTGATATCGTTTTAATTATTGATTTGTTCAACTACTTGAAAAAATTAATTATCATATGAATCAATATTTTTGTTTATAAGTAGAGTCATCTATATGCCTGCTTGTCAATAAGAACCATAAAAAAAATCACTAAGAGAAAGACATCCCAAGATATATTAGTTATTTATATTATTGAATTTTAGAATAAATCATCCATCATTCCCATTAGATATTAGAAAATCAATCACTTAACCATCCCATTCATAAATCATTGGGAAACTGGTCCCATTATATCTAGTTGGAGCCACCACACCAAATGGAAAAGGAGCTACCTTTAAGGTCTAGATCGGGTGGCTTTCCCCGATGTTGATGCAGCGATTTTCAAGGCATCAATAGGACCACACCCACACAGTTGAAGAACCCAAACATGATAGAGTCAGCAGGCTCAAGGAAGAAGGTCAAGGACTCGAAATTGGCCATTGACCTAATCACGCTAACTGAGGGTGATTTGCATGACATCGACGGGATGGTGCGTGATGTCATAAACGAGGCCTTTTAGGATTTCATATAGGAGCACGAAACTATGTTGGGGGTCATCAAGGCCTTGTTGTAGGAGTTGTAAGTGTGCCCCCCTTAGGTGGGTACCATTTCAACCCACCTTGCAGTAGGATCCTCGGCAGTAGAGCAGATGTTGCATGCACGAATGGCAAACACAATAGTGTTTCCACAAGGGACCCTAGTAGCAGTGAATGAGGCCGATAGATTTTCTCTTAGCATGATGAAATACTTTGGCCTTAATCTGGCTGCTGTTCCACTTGAGACACTATATTTGTTATAGGATGGGATAACGACAAAGATTCATGCGAGGGATAGCCGTATGATCCAAGTCCTTAGTGAGCAAAAGATAAACATGGAACAACTTAGCTTGCAGCGTGGTGAATTGGTGTCCCAAAATCAATAGTTTGTGAAGGTGGTAGACTAAGCTTGCCAAAGCATCCTAGAGATGGCCATCCCAACAGACCTACAAGTGGAAGTGTAGATCCACAAGTTAGCCACAAGAGTCCACGAGGCTAGGGAAGAAATGACCAAGGCTCAGTTGGAGCTGAATCTTCAGATGGCCGAGCTGTGGTTAAAGGTACAACAATGCACTCCCTGAAAGTCAAAGAACAATGTGCTAGTGCTATTACAACAAGATTGGAGGAAATAGGAGGTGTTGTGCAAGACTACACCTGTATGTTGGAAGAATCACTTGAGGTTCTCATGACTTTGCAAGAGGACCCCACCATCCAGTGCTTGGAAACAGAAGCATGAGAACTGCAACAGCAATATGATAGTGTCCAAGGAATTGCATAGATAGTTGTCCTCATGTAATGGCTTGCAAGGATGCAACGGGCTAAGGCACAAAATGAGCAGGTGGATGCACTGCAACACAAGGAGGTAGTTCTCAAAGCACTCGTTCAACCTTGGATTGATGAAGCCTTGACTATCACGGAAAATATTGAAAGAAAGCTCACACACATATAGGGGATTCATGCACAGATGCAGAGAAGCTCACTGGACACAAAGGTCTTAGAACAACAGATGCAACAGATTCAACAAGCAACAACTTTGTGCACTGTGGACCTGAGTACAATTCGAGAACAATTGGAGGGACTCCATCCAAACATTGTCATGCTGACAGAGTGACTTGAGGGTGAGTCATGATGTTTGTGTTGGGGGCCTCTTTGGCATGGAATCCCCCCAAGGGATGTTTTGGGGCTCAAAGCCAAATTTTTGACCTGATATTGTTGTAAAGATTCTGCAAATTACAGGTGTGGAGCGTGAAATTTATGATGGAGTCATAGGGTTGTCTACCCTAGTCTTGTAATATAATGTCAAACTACCCATGGTCCACAGACCATGGGATTGTATAAATAGAGTGAGGCTCTAGGTGTAAGAAATAACAAATAAGGAAGTGAGAAGAGAAGATAGAGTCGAAGTGACTATGTGTGTCTTGGGTCATAGAGCAGGAGAAGGCTCTATAGGTGAGTGCACAGAGGCCTAGTAGTCTGCAACTGAGTGCATAGGGTAGAGTCGAGTCTATAACTGAAGAAGAGATTAATAAAGAAAAGTTTTGTTACCAATTCGTGTATCTATTCTTGGATTAATGCATGTTTGATGTAAGTTACAAATATACTGTTTGTTACAAAAAGTGGTACCTCTGAAATTATAATGCCTGATAATATTTTACATTTATGATATTTAATTATAGGTAATGCCATATCATCTTGCACATTTATGATATTTGATTATAGGTAATGCCATATCGAAATTCCATATTTTAAAAGAATTATTCTATAAGTTTATGAAAATAATCTTCCTAATAAAAGTTTCATATTTTTCTCATCATAACACTTACTTCAAGACTCTTTTTGAGGGACCTCTTTAAAACCTTTATGTTATTGGGAAATTCTCATTTCAGTGACCCAAAATATTGTAATTCCATTTTAAACAACTCTTCGATATCTCATTCCCAAAACTACTTCGGAATCTTTCACATGGATTCCTGTTAGTGTACTTCGTAGATCCAAATGGATTTTAATAAGTCTCAAAACCAAAAAAGTTTACATTTAATTCAGTTTAGTCTCATAAAATTCATTCCAAAAGGGATTTTCATTGTAAATCCAAATTTTCTATCAGCGAGACTTTCTAGCTATGTAAGTGTCTCTCAATCATTTCTTGTCTATCTCCATCACAAGAAATATCTAATGCTCATCATCAGAATGAAATGAAGAAAGGACAGAAACCCAAGAAAAAGGATCCACCACAGAAACATAAAATTCATTCCAAAAGGGATTTTCATTGTAAATCCAAATTTTCTATCAGCGAGACTTTCTAGCTATGTAAGTGTCTCTCAATCATTTCTTGTCTATCTCCATCACAAGAAATATCTAATGCTCATCATCAGAATGAAATGAAGAAAGGACAGAAACCCAAGAAAAAGGATCCACCACAGAAACCTTTCGACATAGTTGTTGAAGATACTGATGAAAAGAGTCTAGAAGTGGGATTATTCTTTGGCACAGTCTATACCATGGATTTTGGACATTCGTCCTAGAAGTTAATTTTACAATATTTTGAGGGTGAAGGACTTGAAGTTGCAGAAATAATAGTTACAACAGATGACTTTGTTCCTATCTCTAAGAATACAATAAAAGGTGCTCCTAATTCATTCCTTCATAGAATTCCTGCAACACCCAAATTAATTCCCTGCATGGATGTTGTTTGTTTGGTTGTAGAGAACTCAGATATTAAAGGACTTCACATAAAGACATTAAGGGGAACAATAATAGGATCTGTTCATAGCAAAGATATGCAAAAAGTGTATAATCTGTAGGAACCACAATATCTATACAATAAGAAATATGTTGAAGCATTTGTGAAGGAAAATGGACACCCATTAGAAAATATTAGATAACAAAACAAAGGCCCTAACAAGCATAAATCCGAGGATCGAGTTAGGTAAATACTAGGTTTCTTCCCATTCTCCTCCATTTTTCAAAGTAGCAATGATGATGTGGTGGTTGCATGTGCAACCTAATGTGTTGAAATTTCTAGATGATCGGGTTCCATTTATTGATGGTGTGGATGAGTGTTTATTTTTTTATTGGGCCACTATCCTCTCTGATAGTATAACTACTCATATCTTGAAATGTAGGAAAGGAAGAAATATCTCTTAAAATAAGATTCTTCCTTTCTATATGTCACATATATTATGGATGCTCTCTTCCTTTCAATGGAATTCCTAGCTATGCGATGGAAATGGACTATCCAAGACCCCAAATCCATTCATAGATACCAAGATGTCCTATGGGAGTCTAATTACTTAAAGTATTTCTATAACATTTGCCATGGAGTGATAATTCTAGTTTATGAAGCTATTTTTGCGTCAAGACCATGCCAAGTATCTGAGGAAGCTAAAAATGATCTTCAAAAGGCTGGGAATGGGTTTGGAGAGGACCTATTTACTTATATTATAGTTTATTGAATTTTAGCTAATCCTCATGTCCTACTTTTATACATATCACATAAGCTTCTAAGAAGAGAAATAAACTCTCAATCCATAGGTTACAACATTTCTAAAACATTGAAATATTCAAATAAAAGAATGTGGCCATATTTTCATGCTAAGTTTTGTATATTTTCCTTAGTAAATTATAAGCATGTAGGGAAGGAAATTCAAGCGATTCAGGCCCTCAACCTACCTACTATTCCTAATAGGCAATACAGTCGTCCTTTTGTAGTAAAAAATTCCACTACTTCCCAAAATGTCAAACATTTTTTTTTATGAACTTGATAGGTTTGATGACTTGTTTGAAAAATCCTCTTCTTATGCACAGGTATTAAAGAGAGTAGAAGAAAAATTTCCCCCAAAGGAGAAGGCTCGATTTCACCAATACCAGAATTCTAGAATAGTCATCCTTCCATTGGGTTTATTGAAGCTAACTCAGGGAGAGGCTTCAACTACTAAAGTTTAGATTGTCAGTTATTCACATTTAGCAATACCCCCTCAAACAAAAGGCATTGTGGTTTCCTGAACATGCTAGGTAGAAATAATTGTATCTGATCCTAAATTGGATGAAATATGGGAAGAGTTTAGTTAAACTCTAAATTAAAAAAATGATGATCCTCATACTATAAAAGTGATGCGAGTTCAATCAACTCTTAGATTTAAGCAAGACCTTTTGCTTTCATGATATGCTTAGAAATGCATTGAAAATAGCATAATTGGACATATATGCATGATGTAAAGAAGAAGGAACATGAAAATCATCAGCAACATAAAATAACAAGATGTTGATAAAGAAGTTCATACAAGAGGGACTACGTCTCTAGGCCTTGGTGTCAAGATGGTGTAGGCCATTGCTTTAAGTGTTGTGAATAGTGATGATGTACATAGAGGTGACATCACTATCATATAAGGAAAATGCCCTAACATAGGAGTGGCACCAAGAGATATTCCACTACAGGAACTCTTAGTCAGAAAAGGACTCCTATCAGTATGATACAGACTCATGCATGATGATAATGAACATCCTGCCAACATGACATAAAAGGGATCTCAATGCAACCATGCATGGCAACACTTAAGTATCCCATCAACATAATGAAAAAGGGATCTCAAACAAAACATGATGATTCATGACAACAAGTACATTGTACAAATGATTCTACATCACATCAAGTTGGAATCATGAAACAAGTAAGAAAACAAGATCCGACATCAAACATCAAATAGGGATCTATACAACACAATTCATCTCGTAGCAAAATAAGTACATGAAAACTATGCATATACCTCACATCCTGGGGCAATTTGAAAAAAAGGATATCAAACTGTTGAAGCTGGCCACACCATCAATCTCACTGCATCGAATCTCACGGAATGACTGCTCAGACACTGAATGCTGACACCGACACCCGACAAAGAAAAGTGGCCAAAAAACATAATGGTTAAATGGAAAATTTGAATACACCATTAGATTTGTGGCATAAAATAGTGTAAAGTCAATTGTAAAATTTCTGAATTCAGAAAAAGTGAGAGGATGGGGCTTAAGGAATCTTTTAGATTCCCCCTAAATTCCTTAAAGATTCCCTCCTCCAATTCCTCTAAAGATTTACTGCTCAGATCAAAATTTTAACTATGACATTGGGTTCGTGTCGCTAAGAGGTGTAAGACCGACATAAATCTTGTCCAATTTGGACACTGCAAATATTTCACCATCCTGAGAATTTCACCCAATCATTGTTCTACCTGCAATAAATTAATTAAAAAATTACATCTCAATTTCCTTGTGCACTCTTGGTTCCTCCATCCTAGGTGCACTAAACAAATGATAGGTTCATATATAAATTTTTGGGTGGATGTTTCAGAAATGTGCTTTGGCATTGTGGTAAAAATCCCAAATTATATGCAAGAGGTTGGGTGGTCAAATGTTGACCCCTCCACTTAAAACATATCTTGTTTTTTTAAGCACTGCATGACTTTTGTTTTGGGGGTCGGGTCCGCATTGGGTAGCCTGCTCCTTAACCACCACGAAATTTTGAATTTTCATGGAGCATTGTTAGTGTTATGTCATTGGGCGCATTAATGGTTTGTTGTTATGTGACATGGGACCACCACATGGTGGCGGGCCAGCCCACGTGGCTGGTGTGGGCTCAATACCCACCAACCTCTGTATTAAATATAAGGCATATATATAATGGTAATGGGGTGTGGGCCAGCTCCACCGAAGGTGGCCTGCCCACCACTCTAATATAGTTTTAGCATTGTTATATGGTTGCGGTTAGGGTGTGGTATGGTTCGGCGGGGTAATGGCTACCAACCCAAATTTAAAGTTAAATTTTGGTTATGTGGGTTCGATGGGCTAGTGGGGGTCACGGACCGTCAACCTAAATTTTTTTATTTAATAATGTAATATAGTTTTGGGGTGCTGGTGTTGGTGCCCCACCACCTCATATAGTACATATACATATACATACATATGTTATATTATACATATATATACATACATAATACATATATATATATATTATCCTTATAATTCTAAATATATTATATATATAATATATATATATATATATATATATATATAATATTATTTAAATCTTTTTGTTAAATAGGCCATTTTTCTGCTTTTGTCTAACATAAGGGTTATTAGACAAATTAAAGAGGCAACAATTTTGCCCTCTTTCGGGATCTATGTTTCATGCCCTGGGGTCAGTCAAATTGTAGGACACTTAAACCTCGCTCACAACCCAACTTTGACCAAAAAATTGATGGGCTCATTCTCCCTGATACGAGCTGAGGTTGACGAATCATTCACATAGTTGTGATAAGGACGACAAGATCTATGCTTTGGTATTGGTTTGAAAGCATTCTTATCGCTTTTATTTTTGAGATTCCATAAGCCCTCTTTACCCTGTGTGTGTCTCTGGAGCCACCGGGATCAATCCTGCCCACTGAGGAGCTTTTGGTCGTCCAAAATCATGAAAAATAAACTGTAACTTCTTTGTACCTCATCCGCATCACAAGTGTCATGAAAATGTCTTGTTTTCATCTCCTTCACCTTTGTTCTTTAGAGAATTAAGCAATGAGCCAACACCTACAACCTCTGCAACCTGTAGTACATTGTTTTTCAAATTATATTCTTGACTTTCATGACCAACTAATGACCCAAGCATCCCATACTTTCCATGAGTTTCTAACACCTACTCAGTGGTCAAGTTTACATCAATATCGAAACAATACCTTGGCTACAAAACAGGGCCAACATATCATTGTTGCTTCAACAAGTGATGGAGAACACATCATCACTGCAACACATGATTTACAACAATAAGGCCAAACAATATTTTGTTTTGACAAGTGATGGAAACACGACATCACTTTTAGATTTTATCACACAACTCAAAATAGGACTAGACATCATTGTTTCTTAACAAGTGATGGAAAACACATCATCACTTTTACATTTTAAAATGCAACAAATGATTTACAAAATAATGACCATGATAGGCTAACATATCTAGAAACCATTTTTCACTTATCGCTATGAATGGGTCATCCCCCTGTGGCGGTTTTTCTTGTCGAACAATTGTTTCACCTAGTTCATGTACTGACACTTTGTCTTTTAGGCGTTGCTCTCAATGGAGCCTCCAACAAGTGGCTCTTTGATGGCAACTTCTATCCTAGTGAATACAATGCATCTTCTTCCTCTAGATCTTATTAGTAGGCTTCTTTACATGCTATTGAGAGGGTCATTCATGCCTCCTCCTTTGGTGTGCTGCCATTCTTTTCCAACACATAGAAAATGTATGGTTATGTAATCCACAAAAGGTACACATTTTTCAATTTCATGATTTACGTTAATCTTTAACAAGATGACTATAATTGAAATGAACATTTGAATATTGAAATTGGTTATACATTTCCTTGCCGTCTCTGATGTCACTATGGTGATGAGAGCTTGCCTCAACTCTTTTCCTGTAATGGAAACTACGATGGGATGATGGGGATGTTTTCCCATCATTCTCTTTCCTTAACGATTTCAACGATGTCTTGGAACAATTTGACACCTTCGAGCATTCTCCCTTAATGTATCTCAAGACTGAAAAATTGTGGTCTCTGCACAACCTCCAATGGTTGAGTTATGCCTTGGTTATTAACACAAAGCTTTTTTTCTCCTCATGCCTCATCCTGGTAAGGAGCCTTATGTTTATCCCTATAATTGGGATCTCCAAATCTCCAACATAAATCATACTATGTGAACAGAAAACTGAAAGGAAATCAACATCTTTTACCTCCTCTGTCAATTTGGAAAGAACTGATGAGGGCTGCTCATCATCTATTGTTGGTGGTTCACTAGATGTCTCAACACATTCCCAACTTCCTTTTTGACATACCAAAGTCCCGCTTGACGGGGTAATTCTTATACTTTGATGGGGTTGACAATGCCTTCGCCATTAACACCCAAGCCTTTTCCTTCATACCCTATTCTCTTCAACAGTTTGGAGCCAATTCCTATGGTATGATTTTTAAAAACAATGAAATCATCATCAAGAGATGCACATGAATTTAGAAAATTACTTTTTACCTCACATGGGTCATGTTGCAGCTTTTCCAAGGCATCCTCCTTAGCTTGCAGCTATCTTAGCAAACTCTTTTTTTCCTCTTTCTCTTCATGTAAAAGAATTTTCAATTCAATGTTCTCTATTTGAAGATTGTGTTTGTTGTGTTTCAGTTCTTCTAAGCCTCTTTCATGGCTCGCAGTTGAAGCTGCAATCATTTTCCTCTGTCTCTTTTTGTAGGGTTTCATACATTATTTCCACCCTTTGGGAAATTTTTACCATGGTCTTGTACATTTCTTTTTCATCATCTATCGCTACAGATTACATTGTTCACACTTGCAATTCACATCCATGTAAAGACTGCTCTGATACCAAACTTGATCCGAGTTGACTCAACTCCCGGATTTAACCAAGATATTTTACTTTCATAATGTGATTAGAATTGCATTAAAAATAGCATAATCGGACATAAATGCATGTTGTAAAGAAGAAAGAACATGACAATCATGAGAAACATTAAATAACAAGTTGTTGATAATAGACTTTATCCATGAAGGACTACATTTTCGGGCCTCGGTGTCAATATTGTGTAGATCGTTTCATTAAGTGTTGTCAATAGTGATGATGTACATAGAGGTGACATTGCTATCATACAAGGAAAATGCCCTCATGCAGGAGTGGTGCCAAGAGATATTCTACTACAGGAACTCTTAGTGAAAAAAGGACTCCTATCAGTATGATACAAACTCATGCATGATGATAATGACGATCCCGCCAACATGGCGACAAATGCGTATCCCATCAACATAATGACAAAGGGATCTCAAACAAAACATGATGATTCATGACAACAAGTACATCCCAAAAATGATTCCACATCACATCAAGCCTAAATCATGAAATAAGTAAGAAAAAAAGATCCCATATCAGACATCAAACATGTATCTATGCAACACAATGCATCTTGTAGCAAAAGAAGTATATCAACACTCTACATATACCTCACATCCTGGTGCCATCTGAAGAAAAGGATATCAAATTGCTAAATATGACTATACCATCAATCTCCCTGCATTGAATCTCATGGAATGATTGCTCGCACGTTGAATGCTGACACCGACACTCCACATAGAAAAGTGGCCAAAAAATAAAATGGAAAAATGGAAAAATTGAATACACCATCAGATTTGTCGTGTTGAATAGTGCGGAATCGATTGTAAAATTTCTGAATTCTGAAGAAGTGAGAATCTGGGGCTTATGGAATCTTTTAGCTTCCCCCTCGATTCCTCAAATATTCCCTCCTCTAGGTCCTCTAAACATATGATACTTAGATGAAAATTTTGACTATGCCATCAGGTTCATGTCACTGAGAGGTATAAGTTCGACATAAATTTTGTCTAATTTGGACAGTACAAAAATTTCACCCTCCTGAGAAATTCACCAAACCATGGTTTCGCCTACAATAAATTAATTTAAAAAATTACATCTCGATTTCCATGCACACTCCTGGTTCCTCCATCTAGGCACACTGAACAAATGATAGGTTCATATATAAATTTTTGGCTGGACCTTCCAAAAATGTGGTTTGGCATTGTGGTAAAAATATTGAATTATAAGGAGGAGGTTGGGTGGTCAAACCCCGACCCCTCCATTTAATACATATCTCATTTTTTTTTAAACTGCATGAATTTAGTTTTGGGGGTTGGGCCTGCATTGGGTAGCCCACCCCTTAACCTTTGCAGCATTTTGAATTTGTATGGAGCATTGTTGGTGTTATGTTTTTGGTCGTGTTAATGGTTTGTTGTTATGTGACATGGGGCCGCTACATGGTGACAGGCCAGCCCATATTAAACATAAGGCATATTTATAATTGTAATGGGGTGTGGGCTGGCTCCAGCAGACGTGGCCCGCCCACCCCTTTAATATAGTTTTAACATTGTTATATGGTTACGGTTGCACTGTGGGAGGGTTCGGTGGGGTAATGGTCGCCGACCCAAATTTAACATTAAATTTTAGTTATGTGGGTTTAGTGGGCTGGCAGGGGTCATGGTCTGTTAGCGCAAAAATTTTGATTTATAATGTAATATAGTTTGGGGTGGCAGAGTTGGTGGCTCACCAAC
>APFE030059234.1:0-16061 GCA_000404065.3 Pinus taeda
TTAAACCTTTGCAAGACCGGCCTCACCGACCCTGATGAGCTCCCATGGAAGAAGAAAATAAAGATGAGGGAGCAGGAGATCATTTCAAAATATTTCTCGAAGAAGCCCTTGAGTGACAAAGGAATGCAATGATGGAAAGATTTGTGCATATCCTTTGGTGGATGCCCTCCAGTGATGCATATTCATCCAACAATCACTTTGAAGGCGCCACCCCACTCAAGATACAAGTAAAATTTGATATCCTTATATTTGAAGGTTAAATAGATGTAGATAAATGGTTGAATCTATTGGAAGGATACTTTTTAGTCCATAGTTTCTTCGATAGGGAGAAGATTACTTTTCACTGCTTAAGGTTCTTCCCCATGTCAAGGACTGGTGGGAAATTTACTATGAGAAAAGGACCAAGGAACCCTCTCCATTTATAGTTTCCCCCTCTTGGAACTCTTTTTGAGAAGTTGTTAATGAATCGTATTACCCCGTAGGGAGCTACGAGGAAAAGGACATATAGTGGACCACACTACGAAAACAAAGGGACCAAGATGTGCATGAGCTCACAAATATTTTTTAGACTCTACATAAAAATTTGGGTATCAAGGAATCTAAGCGATGTCTGGTGCTCAAGTACAACAGATGTCTATACAAATACATTCTAGAAGAAATGGAGTTCATGGGCATCTCCTTTTTTTGTGCAACATACCAATATTCTACCAAGATTGAACAAAGTTAAACAAAAGAAGCATGACTTTGGATCTATCAATCAGAAGTAGGGAAAGAGTGCCCCCAAACCGCAGAATAAAGGATAAAGCCAAGGTGGGATGGCTTAGGACAACTCGCCGAACCAGCAAGCAAAGAAAAACACCAGAAAGAAAAACAAGGACATAGGAAAGTGATGTAAATTCTACAAGATCCTCACTCACAACACAAGTGAGTCTCAAGCAAAATAGTCACTAGTGGTTGAACTGAAGGATTCAGATTCAAATGCATGTTCATACTTAGAGTCAGAACCTGACAGGGGGAATGACAAAGGGAAGCAAATTATTGATGTGGAGCCCAACACCACTTTTGATTAGTAGGAGGGGGCGTCTCTTCCAATTGCAAATGTGGGTGAAGGGTTCCCCGTTGTAGTTCATTGTCGAAAGTGGGAACCAAAAGAAACTCATTTCAATAGATGTCATGAAGCAGTTGGGTCTACTGACCACACCACACCCGTAGCCATACACCATTGGGTGGCTTCACCAAGGATGAGATCTCTGCATCAGCTAGCAATGTCTTCTTCCCTAGAACATTAAGCCCTTCATGGATGAGGTATTGTGTGATGTTTCTCCTCTTGAAGTTTGTGATGTATTATTAGGAAAACCATACTTGTGGAAGTGTCATGTTGTGTATGAGTGTAGGCCTCACTATGTTATTATTACTTTGGGAAATAAGTTATATAGGATATCAGAGGTTGCCCCATCTACTGCCATCCTTTGATCTTTGCTAACCTATGTAGTAATATTATCTCCTAGACCAGGAAATTTGTTTTCTTTTTTATTCAATCTCAAAGTAAGGGATGATTGTGGCCACATCCATGGCTGCTAAGAAAGGTTCCTCCATGTAGGAGAAGTAGGTGGATAAAGTCATGGAAGAATAAAGGGACATATTCTCCTCATCCATAGGGGTACCCTTGCATTGTTAGGTCAAGAATTTGATCGATCTCACTCCCACAACACCCCTACCTAATGGGCCAATATATCGCTACTCCATTCTAAAAATTGAAGAGATCAGGTAGTAGATCCAGGAGTTTTTGCAAAAATAGAAAATATGACTAAGTTCGTAACCATATGGGAGCTTGATTGTACTTCTACAGAAGGAGGATGGGACCTGGGGGCTCCACATTGATTATTAAGCACTAAACAAAATAATTGTTATGAATATTTACCCAACCCCATAGATTGATGACCTTCTAGACTAGCTCAAGGGGGCCAAGTATTTTAGCAAGATCAATTTGATGTTTGACTATCACTAGGTTCCAATAGAGCCCACAGATGTATGCAAGTCCACCTTCAACTCCAAGGAAGGCATTTTTGAATGGTTGGTCATGCCCTTCGGACAAATTCCCCTTCTACTTTTATGAGGTTGATGAATGAGGCATTAAAACTGTCCACCAACTCGTTCATCTTCTTTTATCTAGATGATATACTCATCTTTAGAAAGAGTTGGGAAGAGAACTTGCAACACATTGGACATATCCTTCAAGCCCTGTAGCATCAAAAACTATGTGAAACTTGGATAAATGCACCTTTCGCATGATCTAGGTCCAATATTTGGGTTACATCGTAGATGATCAAGGCATGCATGTAGATCTAGCTAAGATCTGTCATTCGGTATTGGCTAGCCCCGACTGCTCTAACAGAGCTATGCATATTTTTGGGCCTCACAAATTTTTATCATAGGTTTGTGTTGGGATTCTCCCATATGACTTGTCCTTTGAGTCATATTACCAAGGGAAAAGTGAAATCAAAGTTTTCCTTGTCTGAGTCCCAACAAAAGGCCTTCATTGAGCTAAAGCACTGCCTCTCCTATGCACTTGTAATCACATTGCCAAACATAATTAGAAACATTTTGAGGTCTAAAATGGGCCTCCTATGGAATATTATAAAATAGTAGTGGAAATAATAAAATGAGATTAATTTAAATCATAAATTTGAGAGGGAAATAAGAAAACTACTTTTTCAACTTATCTCCTTATGATTTTCTCAAAATTTGAGTTGGAGCACTCTTTGGATGCATAATTTAATTCCTCATCAAAGGATTACCCATGTTGCATACTTTCTATGAACTCGTCTACATGAAAAATGAGAAATACATGAAAAAATGTGATTGCAATCACATTTTTCATGTATTTGTCTCTTTTCGTGTAGCAAGGTCCATTGAAAGTTTGCAACATGGGTACTCATTGGATGCGGAACTAAAATATACATCTAACGAGTGCTTTCACTTGAAATTTGACTAAAATTATAGGGAGATAAATTGATAGTACAAGTTGAAAAAGTAGTTTTTAATTGTTTTACATTTTTACTACAAAAATGGTGAATCATCCCCCATGGTTGACATCATCATCTTGAATCCTATTGGTTCTCATAAATTTGATTTTGGTTGCACATTTTTATTTTGAGGGCCATTTTATACCTCAAAATTTTTCTGATGGGAGCAACCATGTGAAATTGGGACAAATGCCTCCAACTATGCTATTGGTGCAGTCCTAACCTAGTATGGGCATCTAGTGGCTTGTCATAGTGAGACACTTTCTAATACAATTTGGAAGTACCCCACTTATGATAAAGAAATGTATTCTATTGTGAAGGATGTAATGGAAACATTACATTCTAGGGAAGGATATGGTCATCCATATTAATCATCGACCTCTTTAGTTTATACAAACACAAGGGAAGTTGAAGGACGATTGCCATAAAAAGTGGTCTACATATTTGCAACAATTCCACTTGAAAATTAAATAAAAAAGTGGCAACACCAATCATGTTGCATATTGCCCTAGTCAGCCCCAAGTTGCAGCACTCGCTATTGTTCTCAAATCTTGTGGCCATAAGACCTCTGAATGGATGCAATTTTATAAAAATGATATAGACTTAGCCACCACATACTAGATGCTACCGGATGGAAAGAAAGTTCCTAATTTGCATCTCCATGATGCATTATTATGATACTTGGGCCACCTTGGTGTTCCTTCAGGCAATCACGCCAAGTTGATTTAGCTGATGCATTATAGTTGGGTCATTTGACACTTTTGTGTGGAGAAAATTGTGGTTGTACTACAAAAGTAATTTTATTGGCCAAAACTCCATTGGAAAATATATCAGATCCTACACCAACTATGTCATTTGCAAGCCAACCATCAAGATGCAAGGCCTGTACACTCATTTTGCTACTCCTAGCCAACCTAGGAATCCATATCCAAGGACTGTCTATCTGGCCTCCCTTCTACTGAGCATGGTAATGACTGTTTATTTTTTGTCATGGACAAATTTTCTAATATGGCTATATTGGTGGTCTGCAATAAGAGGATCACAACGGAGGACACTACCAAGCTGTTCTTTGAATGAGTGTGGGCTACATTCTTGGATCTCACAGACCATTATGTTAGATTGAGATAGCATGTTCCTGAGTACATTTTGGTCGAACCTTTGGACATTTGTTGGACAACAAGCTCACCAAGTCAAATGAATTTCTTCCCTAAATGACGGCCAGATAGTGGCTGTCAGCAGGATGATAGTGCACATCCTCTGCATGTATAACTCCAAGCATCCACAAACAGGGGATGAGAGTCTTCACTATGTGTAAAAAATCTATAACAGAGCTCTCCATAGCTTTGAGTGGTCATAGTCCCTTTCAAGTGGGGCTAGGATTTCAAATGTTGTGTTTGATTAATGTCACCATGCCTCATGCGACTACAGAGATAAAATACCCACATGTACGGCCTGAGGCTAATAAAGTAACTAGGTTTATTGAGTGCATCCAGCACATCCTTTAGTAGGTTCACGACAACTTGGAGAAGTCTAATTGCAAGTACAAGAGACAATATGATAATCATCGGGTGCCACACAAGTTTTAGGTGGGCGACAAATTTTGGTTCCATTAGTAAAAAGAATGCCTTACCGAAGCCCATCAGAAGCTCATACGATTATGATCTGGGCCTTACACCATCACCAAGGAAATGGGAGACAATGTTTTTTAGCTCAACTTTACCCCATTCCTGATCCAATGGATCAAAAATATGCTCAAACTTCAAAGTTGTTGGAATGGATTGAAACCTAAATGACTGCATAGAGCTCGTCATTATAAATTTGGTGCTATTCGTTTCACAAAAAATGGATGCCATATGCTCCTAGAAACAAGTTTTGATTTATTTGTCAAACAAGTGAATTTTAGCCAAAAGGGACAGCAGGATATACATTTTGGGCTAGTGGTAGGCAGCCACGTGACCTCTTTTGATTGGTTAAAAAAATAGAATTTTCATGCTCTTGTGGTTTCTAGACAAGTGGCACTGTCTTATTGGTGCAAAATGGTTGAGTTTGATTGGGGGTTGATTGGTTGAAGTGGACCAACCACAGGCTTCCACATGGCACCTTGGAGGCCACCAAAATTTGGTTGAGGGTCGAAATGCAACTCTGGGGGTTCAAAACCATCACCTCATCCACACTAACTATGACACTCACTAACATACCAAGAAATGGTTCTTAATAAACTTATGGCATAAAATTTATATATGGTTTAGGGTGGCACATATTTAGATGGAGCCAACCTTAAGCTCTAGCCCCAAGTCATATGGGGAACAATGTGTCTAGACGCGTGAGAATGAGAAGGGGCCAGCCCAAAGTTCCAACCCACGATTCAATGCAGAAGCATAAGACCACCAACGTGGGAGGAATAAGGCTAGGTAGAGGGGGTCAGCCCACGGGGGCTAGCCCCAAGTTGTATGCAGCATCCACATGACCGAGGGTGCATGCAGAAAGGGCCCTAGGTAAAGCCCCCTAACTTAGGCACTTTATGCGGTCATATGGCCTCCATGTGGCCAAAAATTTTGGGATTGGGGGATTAAAGGTGCCCTTATCTGTCCTACATTTTCACCCATTGAGCAGGAATTCTTCCAGGTTTAACGGGTTGTTTCCATGTTCAGGGTGCACGAGCCAAGTTTTGGGCGAATTGTAGGATGGTTAGTCGCAGAATTTGGGCAAAGAGAGAAAGAGACATAACTTTCTCAACTTTTGGTATTTTTAGGAGCAAAAAGAGGCTAGAAAAGGGTTTTCGATAGCTCTAAATCCATTGGAGTTGTTATTTAAGCCATGTTAGCACTATAACTTGATGTAATAACTATTTATGATATGGGCCCAAATATTGGAAGTTGGAACATGAGACGCAACCCAGGAGGGGTGAACTCCTTCATCACTTGTTGTTTTGTGTTTACTGTTATTGTGGTATTATCTGCAATATTGTTCAATTTCTAAAGTTTAAATTCATGTTTATGTGTTTTATGAATTTTACATAAGATCCTTAAAAAGTCAAATTTAATCACTTGAAATTTTACGTAAACCTCAAGTAGTTTCAAATACAGATCAATTGCCTAGCCTGCACCTAGTGTTCAATGTGGAACACCTTCGATCATACTTTCCACCATTACTTGACACATCAAACATTACAAAACAAATCACACCAATAGAGATAAACACAGATTAAATGGAACAAGCCATGACTGGTTGGATCATGGACACGCAAGTTAAGAACACTCACTAATGTAAAATCTAATTGTATCATGTTGTCAAAATTTCCCAACTCCTACACCAAGGCAAGTGGCTCACTAGGGATCAAGTTCAACAAAAGTTTCCCCATCTCATCGAGGCACTCAACACAATGGAGACCATTGCTCCCCAAGGGGGATAGGGGGGGGGGGGATTGATCCAAGTGGATATTGGTTGCCACCCACTTATTCTACTTTGACCCCCATCATTGTTTCTTTCCATTTCATTAATTGTAGCACAATTTAGTATTTTTGACCATTTTTCGGGTCATGAAATTCCAAAGCTATTTTGAAGATAAATAATATTTTTTTGGAAAAGATGAAAACCCATAGCCTACAACATGGATTTAAAGTCAAATTTTTTATTCATCGGATAGATATTTCTAATGAGATATCATATGTGTCAAATAAAGATTGTATGCCAAAGTTACAACCTCAGGATGTTTATGTACCAATATACCCCAATGGGGTCGACGAAATTTTGGTGCTTCATCTCCTAGGGTCATGTTTTTGGATGTTTAGGATTTTCCATTATTTCTCAATAATAGATAGGCCTTTGAGTCTCATTATAACACAGTTAAGAAGGCATGTAACCACCACATCTATTCTTAGAGATAATCTACCTTTACCTTAGCTAGCTTATTTCCATTCTACATGTAAATAATTTTTAGTACTTTGTTATTAATGAATTCAAGTTATGTTTCCATTGTTGATCTAGGTAGCTCCAGAAAGAGAAGTGGCCTTAAAAAATCTCAAAATCAAATTCATCATATTGAAGTGAAACTAGGACCATATCATAATGCTCTTCATCCTAATTCCAACGATGCGAACAACACCCAAATTTGAGTTTGTATGCTCAAGTTATAGCGAGTCAAAGTTCTGGTCAAACTAGGGCAAGTGACAATCACTAACGAGAAAACAATTTTTCAAAGGGATGGCACACAGAAAATGGTGGTTGGAAAGGGCAAATTTGTCACTTAATTTTCCTAGTGACACTTAAAAACCAAATCCAAAATTTTAACGGTTATGGTAAAATAATAATAATAATAATAATAATAATAATAATAATAATAAAAGAGATGAACCCCGGATGCGGGTGACACTAGGATTACATGGGAGGAGCCACATGGCCCCCATGTGACGCCCCATGCAACATAAATTCCATGTTAATGAAGCCGCCATCGACTCACTTCGGCTGCTGCGAGCTCAGGGCATTAATGCCGCGCAGGGTGACGGGATGGAGGGACGAAGGTGGTGCTCGATTCAATGGCGAGTTGATAAATATGAGGCCGACGGTGGCATCAGGCCAAGGCTTTCGGTTCTAGCAGCTAGCTGTTGGCAGAATTCGCAGGGGAAAATTCGCAGTGGGAAGAGGTGTGCGCCATCGCTGGCTGCCCTCTGGTCCCGTAGTCATTTCGATTTGGAGGCGAGCCATAAGACATTGGCAGGCTCTTCGGAAGGAGGGAAGGCAGACTCAGAGGTTCGGGCGACGAACTCTGAGCTCTGCAATTCAGAAGCAGGAGAAGACAATCCGTTGGAAGGGGAAACGAAGGTGGTGGTGGTGCTTGGGCGGAGCAAACGCCGAATTGAGGCTCCAAGGAAGCTGCACGACCCGCCCCAAGACAGCACAGCAGAGAAGAATTTGGCCATGGCTCGATTGCGTCATAGGCAGCCTAGCAGAAGAGGTTCGGGACGAGGTTTGAATAGGGGTCGTGGACGTGGTGGTGCAGAGCGGGAGCACCACCACTGCTGCTGCTGTTACTGCTACCGTCGGGCGGGGGTTACACCTCTCCATGCAGGACAAATCATGGAGGTTTGAGGGGTTAGCGAGGAGGGACCTGCCCTCCCTGCGTTCGGTTCGATGGTCTTTACCCTCGGAAATTCGCGCGATCCACACAGCATCTGTGCACACGTCTCGGTTCTCTTTACCCAGGTCCCGGAAGGTGCAGGGGAGGAAGCGCCACCAGGAGGAGAGGGCACACCCCATGCTGGCCCGGAACAAGCACACCCCTTGCCGCCTCCCCCAAGTGGGGAAGGCACCTCGGGGAAAGCCTCCATGGCAGACCCTTCCACCTCCAGAACAACGACAGTCACAGACGAGGAGCGCGCCAAATGGGCAGCCATGTGGGAGGGTGTCCCTGAAGGTCATGGTTGGTGCACGATTGAAGAAGAGAAGCCTCCTGCAGACGAGTAGCCACCCTGTGCAGGCTCCAGAAGCGCTCGACCTCACACTGCCTCAATCCAGAATTAAGTCAAACGCTGGTTACCTGGTTTGGGTTCGAATTCAGTCTATTTCCCTGTTGCTTTTCAAAATTCTAAGTTCTTTTTGGTCATGCTATGTAGCGGGTAGTCGGGTTAACTCAGTCCCAATTGGTTGGGAAGGACGCCCCTGCGTGGGCTGGTTGAATTGCATGCAAATGGTTAGTTTGAGTCCTGTTTTGGTCCTTTTTGAAAACGTTTTGAGCCTCGTTCAGTCTTCCAGAGGCTTCAGGAACTATGTTAGTCGCTACCCCTGCGTGGGAGCCTTCTGTTAAGTCGGTGCACCCATGGCACCGAGGGTGGCCATGGAAGTCAGTGTCATAGTCATGCTACAAATGTCTATAATCTCCTTTATGTACATATAATACAATAGTTAGACTGTTTACTGAGAAAACAAAAAAATAATAATAAAAAAGAGGGTGGGCAGGTCTGCTGGGGCCACCCGTTGGCGAACTCGCTTTACCCACTGATTGACCACACTAAATATTATATCAGAGAGAAACTAGTGGGCTCGAACCCTCCCGGCCCAATGGGCCGACCCGCCAACTTGGCGATTTCAAAACATGTTACAACAAACACACCAAATTAAACATTGTCAAACCACCAACTGTTATCTGCCAAACATTTTAAATAACTGCACCAAAACCATATGCTAAGTTTGGACAGACATGGATTTGACCCCTCGATCTTGTGGTAACTAATGAAAAAACTTACCATTAGGCCAACGCCCCATACCTTGGTAAATTTGCTCACTTACATATATTTAACCCTTCACATTTCCATTAAGATGACTAGTGGAGGAGCAGAATCCTAAGTGGCCAAGAATGGAAGAACCTTGAGCGAGAATCTATGTTGATGCTGAGGACATTCCCTTAGGGTCCAGAATCGCGATAGTCAGAACGGGACAAGTTTATAGTCATTTTCACATTATTTATCACCAGGAATCCAACTGTGCAGTCTGTTCCTCTAGCTAGGGTGTCCATTTTTAGGATATCATCAACATTTGAAGTATAAGGGTTATCTATGTAAATTTGATTGTAATTCATTTCTTTACTTCCATTTAATGAAGAAGGTTTCCCCACTTTGAGCAAGGCCCGAAGATGTAGCCCACATTGGGTGAAATCTATGATCAAATCATTTGTGTGTGTTTGATCTCATCATTGCTTTATGATTCCCACTTCTTTTCGTGTGTTTAGGCTACTTCGTTACACGTGCTTTAATATGTAATTTTGTTTGCATCCTAGAAGTTAAAAGATCTCGATCAAGTTTGGTATTAGAGTAGGTCTTCTTGATGCGAATTGAATGAGTGAATGCTAACCAGGAACAACCTCCAAATAGGAGAAGAAAACTTAAATCCATTTATCTTGGAGTAGGGCATGCACCACGAGGACGAAACATGGAAGATGAGGAATCTTGAATGGATGAAGAGCGAAATTATCACAAGATCTTCTTCACCATGGCATAGAAAGTTGACAAGTTGTTTGCAGAGTATGAGAAGACAATCAAGCCTGAGAAGAAAGAGCTAGCTGACCACGCATTAGTAAATCATGAAGGTGGAAGAGGAGAGCCTCCTAAACCACCCTCTCCATCCTCTAGTCACATTTCTTCTTCTTCTTCTTCTTCTTCTTCTCATCACTCTAACATGAATCATAGGAATACATTTTAGAAGCAATTTTTTAAGCTAGATGTAAAGTTTGCGTTGCCAACATATAATGGAAAATGTAATGCAGAGAAACTAAAAAATTAGATTAGATAGATTGAGGTTTATTTCCAGATTTGTTAGATCAAGTAAGATGAGGCCAAGATCTAATTAGCATCTCTTCGACTAAGTTGCACTGCTCTTGTCTAGTTAGAGAGAAAATTACATGAGGAAACAAAAACTTGGGTAATCTCCTTTCTTCTTGGTCCAATTTTGTTTCTACATGAAAAGTTTAGTTTTATCCTTAGGGTTATCGACAAAAGGCTTTAATGGAATGACAATATTTAAGAAAAGGAAAGGGTCAAAATGTACAAAGCTTCACAGAAGAGTTTAGAAAACAAACATTTAATTTGGGTATTTCACTTAATTCACTTGAAACTATAACAAAGTATATTGGTGCTTTACATGGCTACATCAAGAATTATTGTTTATTATTTGAGCCTACTACTATTGATGCAGCTAGTGTGAAGGCCATTCACCTTGAAAGTATGGGAAAGAATGATAAAGAAGAGCAACCAAAGAAATAATCTTTTAAACCTCATAATGGAAAGTTCAAAGGAAAAGGAAAGGTAAAGGACAAGAAGGTAGCTACAACCAAGAAGGAGGAAGGATCAAAGCCATCTTGCAAACATTGCAAGACGCAAGGCCAATATGATGAACACTGTTGGAAGTTGCATATGGAGTTGAAGGCAAATAGATTTAGTGGGAAGAACAAGAAAAAGACAGTGGAAACTGCACAACAGGACCCTGGATTCGATTCCAGTGATGAGACATTGATCACAATAGTGGTTACACATGGTAATATTTCTCTTCATGCTAATGAAAATTTTGAGTCACATGCAAGTACAAGTTCTTCAAGTGAGTCTCTTGTTAGTGAATGAAAGAGGATTGAATTGTTCCACATTAGAGTCATAATGAAACATACTAAAGTGGAAAACTTATTTCACGTACTGACAATTCTAACATCTAGCCACAAACTCTGCCATGCCCTTCTTCATATTTTGCAAATGAGAAAAATTCTTACTAGTGTCAATATGTCTTGGTATACAGGGTGCCCTGAATAAAATTTTCCATGAAATTTTTGCAAGGTAGTCTTCTTGAGCTCATTGTTGTCTAAGACATATATCCTTTCCCTAAATCTGATCAAACCATCTATGGTAAGATGATAGTCTACATCTTGAGCACCTGTACACTATTGTAACTTCTGCATAATTCCCATGTACCTTCCATCCCACTATTGTTCCTATCAAATGTGATCCTATAAGTCTATCGCATATGAGCTCATTGTTTCGATATGATTTACCTATACTCTCCTGTTAAGAGCATATGAAACCCTATTCTCCATACCCTTGATGCACTTTATATAAATTTCAAACTCACTTATCACGACCAATCATCTAGCTTGCCTGGCATTCATATTTAGTTGGTCAAATAGATATCAAAATCCATTGTGATCACTCATCAATAGAAATCTCCTACCAAGAAGATAGTGTCTCCAAATCTTGAATTCATGGATAATCGCTTCCACTCAAGATCATGTGTCAGATAATTATACTCATGCTCATTCAGTTTTTGTGACGCATAGAATACTATGCATCCTTCCTGCATCAAGATTCCACCAATTCCTCTCTTGCAAGTGTCTGTACACACCACAAACTCTTTTTCTAGATTTGCGATCTTTAACACTAGCCCATTTGTCAACAACCACATCAATTGCTCAAAACTGCCTGCACATTCCTTTGTCCATTCAAATTTCTTACCCTTCCTCAGCATTGATGTAATAGGATATGAAATGTGAGAGAATTTTTTTATGAACCTCCTATAATAACTTGCTAGCCCCATAAATGATCTTACCTCATCCATAATTCTGGGAACTGCACACTCCATGATAGCCATTATATTCTTTGGATCCTATACCATACCTTCCTTAGAAACAACATGTCCCAAGAAATGTAACTTTTTCTGAAAGAAACTGCATTTGCTAAGCTTGGCATACAACTGATTCTCTCTTAGTAATCTTAACACTAATTTCTTGACATGTGCTTCCTCGTTTTTAGAATATATCAAAATTTCATAGATAAATACAATAACAAACTTGTCTAGATAGGGACAAAATATATTATTCATTAAGCACATAAATGTAGTTGGGAAAAGAGTCGAACCAAATGGAACTATAAAAAAATCATAATTCCCATACCTGTTTTAGAAGGTTGTCTTGTAAATGTCATGTTCCTTGATGTGTACCTAATGATATCCCGATCTCATATCAATATTCAAGAACACTACTACTCCCTTCAAATTATCAGATAAGTCATCAATCCTCAACAACAAATACCTATTCTTTATTGTTACCTTGCTCAACTTCCTATAATCAATGCACAATTTGAGAGTACCATCCTTCTTATTCACAAACAATACTAGTGCACCCCAAGCTGATACACTTAGCCTAATGTATCCCTTATCAATAATTTCCTTCAATTGTAGCTTCATCTATGCTAAATATGGTGTGCTCATCCTACACAATGCCTTTCATGTTGGTGCTACCCATGGTACCAACTCAATGTAAAAATTCACTTATCTATGAGGCGACAACTCTGAAATCTCTACTGGAAACACATCTTGAAACTTTTGCAAGATTGGGTACCTTCTCAAAGCATTTGCATCCTCAACATCACTACCTTTATCACTAGAAATATGTACTGTAAACAACATACCCCATTTTCTACGATTACATTTTTCCTGTATAACCATTCTAACTGATGTTTACTTCTTCTTACCCTATAGGATTCTTTGTTCTTCATTTTCATCCAAGCACTCAATGGCCTTGTCATAACAATCCACTTTGATACTATGAATATACAACCAATCCATACCCAAAACCATAATATATGATCCCAATGGAAATAAATTCAAATGTGTTGAGGTAGGCATTACATTCAACTCGAATTCACAAGCTCTTACCTAGTGATACACTCTCTTCATTGTCCCTATAGCCAACTATACTAACTAGGATTCTTGATGCGCTTCTTTATTCAAACTACGCATGTCCACTAGGTTAGGAAAAACATAACTATAATTAGTTCCAAGGTCAATAAAAATGGAAACAACTTGATCATAAAGCTTAATGTCCATCTCGACAACACTTTCCTGGTGATATGACTTATTTTTATCTAGCGTTGCATAAATTGGTGGGATGCTCTACCCAACATCCCCAACTGTCAGTGCTTCTTGTTCACTATAAATATGAGGCCCATCACCCTAATTATGTGGACAATCCCTCTTAAGATTCCCCTTACCACATGTCAAAGACTGCAAATTTATAAGGCCCACCACCCTAATTATGTCGACAATCCCTCTTAAGATGCCCCTTACCACATGTCAAAGACTGCAACCGTCTTATACCATCACCTTTATTCTGTTGCCCTCCATGTTGTGACCCATTAAACTTCTTGTAAGGTGCAACATTTTATTTCTCACTTATATCCTGAGCTATTGTTCTTTTCGGTTGTCATTTACCTTTAGCTTTATCTTTCCCTTTCAAACCTTGCAGAAATTCTATTATTACTTGAATGCTCATAACACTGCTTCAATTTCCCAATGAATTATTTAAGTGATTGAGGTTCATCATACTCAATCCAATCTCTAAATTCTAATGGAAATCCTATATCTTGATGTATCTAGCCCACTTCACGTCTTCCCACCATATGTTTTCTTTCCCTTTGAGGTTGAAGATAGTTGTTCTGGCCTTCATATTCTCTGTATACCCATGCCACTCAAAGAATTTGTTCATCCCAGGTAGTCATGCTTCTGCATACTCTAGCTTCTTCAAATCCCCATCAAAAGTAGGTGGCTTTACTTTCTTGAACACATCTGGAAAATATCCACTCTCATTCCTCCTATAAGGATGATAATGATGATGATCATAGTGTACGTAAGGACAAAAACTATAATATAACTTGTGCCCATCACCTCTGCTATTCAGAGTATCCAAAAGCCTATCATCTCTGATCATGTCATCTCTATCCGACCAGTGCCCACCATGAGATCTACTACCATATGCCACCATTTGTATTGTCCTCCTACCCATGGCTGATTTGACGTGGTCCCTATCTTTGCAATTATGAAAAACTCTGAAGGATTACTGCATTAACTTCTACTTGTTTTTATTGTGCTGCATGATTCTATCATTATGTGCCTTGCAACTTCTTATTTTTTCCTTTAAACTTCTCAATGTGTTTGCGAAATCAAAAGAGTGCCCAACACCACAATGCTCATGTGATACATAGGAAGAATCTCGTGAACTATAGTCTATCATATTTCTAATCATCTTTGACCTCTTTCATGCAATTACACCATGTCAACTAAAACCAAAACATGACATAATCAACATACCTCAGTCTAGTTAAGGGGAGGATATCTTATTTGAAAGATCAACTATTAGCATGATACATGTATAATCATAATCAAATCAACATATAACATTAGTTTAACCACCATCCATTTATCATTGTATAATTATACCAACCACATACCATGAAATCATGCATAACAACTACAACCATATCAATGTATGTGTTAAAAATGACAACAAGAAAAACGTTATTTAAATTTCCCTTGAATTAAATTAGGAGAAAATTGTAATTCCACATCACAAGATAGTAAGAATTAGTTAACTAAGTTAGTTTCACTTAGTTGGCTTAGTTCATTCAACTTAAGGGCCTAACTTGAGTCATGTAGATTGGTTCCTAAATTTTAGGAGCCCAAGTTGAGTTTAATCTGAGTTGTAATAATTTAATTAAGTTAAAGTGAGTTAAATTTAGTTAAATTAGTTCCAACTATTGTGTGAACTATTAGGAGGTCTAGGAATGGGGTACAACTTTGTTTTTCAACCAGTTAACTAATACATCAACAATAATAAACTCATGCATACGTGAAATATGAGTTATTGAGTTGATATTGGAGTTCAAGGGGAGTGTACTATTAGTTGTAGACAATTCCAAATTGTACACATTGTGCATGTAGTCAGATAAGGGCCTACAAGGATTGCACAATTCTAATTGGGAATTTTCCTAATTAATAGGGGCTAATTCCCAAGGAAACAACACAAGGAAATATGAGCTTTCTAGGCAACATTATTGGCTAAGTATTTACCTGAGGCAACTTGTAACGCAGTGAGATAGATTATACTTGTGCAGATATTGTTCAGGTTTGCACAAACATTGTATTTCTTCTCTATTTCTTGGGTAATGCAATAAAAATAGGAAGGGGTTTTGAGCAGTTTCTTTCCCCTTAGATAAATCTTTAAGCATATGTGATTGAATCTTGTCTCATGTTTATGTTGTGATTTCTTGATTGATTAATTTCTTCCGCTGATGAGTTGAGTAGATTCAAGTCTTTTGTCTTAACATATTACATAAGCAGTTTGAATCTACAAAGGATTTCTACATGGTATCAAAAATAGAATCACAATAGAGAAGAGAATTCAAAGTTTGTGGAGGAGGTTCGAATTACAAGATCAATGTTAGATTTCAAGTTTTTGTGGTCTTTATTTATAAAAGGATGGCTTAGATTCTCCATAGTATGGTTTGATTGACATTTCAAATCCTAATGGGGATCCATCTTTAGGATAGTGAATTAATGAATGAAGGAAGAGTCAAATGACCAAAAGAAAAGATGAATAAATACTAAATGAACAAAATTATTATTAAAAAGAGCCGACTAAAATTATAAAATCTAAACCTAAATAATGCATTAGAAATGAAAAAAGACTAATAATAAGCAAATAATAATAATTAATTATTAATAACA
>APFE030059234.1:16430-36824 GCA_000404065.3 Pinus taeda
TTTATTAATTAATCATTCATAATAAATATTTAATAACTAAAATATAAAGGAAGTCTAAATCTAAGGGCTAAAAATGCTAATTAAATCCAATATAATTTAATATTAGAAATTATAGATAAGGTAAAGGACAAAAAATCATACCTGGGATACTATACCTTGAGAAGAAGAACTAGAAGAATTAATATGTGTCATTAGAGGAAGCTAATTTCCACTAATCTTGTTCCCTCCATCCTTGTTGAGATTATGTGGATGCTTCATAATCTCAAGTGCTTCTTTGATTTTTATCTTTTGATAGTGTTCTTCCCTGATGATAATATTGGCACTTTCTAAACAAACATGATTCTTGGTCTTTGAGGAGTGCTCTGCGAGGGTTGAAGAGCATGGTATTTCATTCATAAGATCAATGTTGCAGGTTTTCTTCAGTACTCAGAAGATGATTTCGACCAAACTTAGGCTCAAATATGCTCTAGAAGGAACCACATTTTTTGTGGCATGGAAGATCTGTATGGAGGTGGTATTAGATGATAACGAGCTACTAGATTACATGAAGACAGATTTAGTTAAACCTCCAACAACTGATGCACAGGATCTTGCTTAGTGGAAGAAGGATGTTGCTAAAGCGAGGAGGATCATATAGGAGGGAGTTTAAGATCATATTGTCTCGAATATCCACGGGGAATAAACTCCATTCACAATGTGGAATGCATTGAATAACTTGTTTGAGAACAATAGTGACCATAAGAACGTGGCACTCAAGGACAAGCCTCAGAGTATCAAGATGCAAAATAATGACACAATTTCGCAATACCATAGAAAGTTTACATAGTGTCTTGATGAAATTGGTGAGGTCAGTGTGACTGTCCCTGAAGAAACTTTTGTAGCTTTAGCTCTATTGCGTCTTCCTAAGAGCCGGCATAATTGTCAGGATTCCGTCAATGGTAGAGACAAACTATTGAGTTGGGAGAGATTATGGTCTGATCTAGTACAGGAAGAAATAAGGTGGGACAACCCAGATGGAACCTCATCCAAAGAAGAGGAAGAGGACCTTGAATTAGTCAGCAAAGAAAAGAAACCCAAGCAAAATAAGTCCCAAGGCGAGGAGGGAAAGAAGAAATATTTGTCCAAAATCAAATTCTTTCACTCTCATGAATTCAGGCACTATGCCACAAAATATCCATAGAAGAAGGCAACCAAGAAGGATCCTATAGTAACAACAGTAGGTGAAGCTCTAGCTTCAAAATTCATTTACCCTCATTACATGGATGGAAAGAACAATAATGGGAAGCATGTGGTATCTATACAATAATGTCTTGTTCCATATGACAGGGAATAAAGATCTCTTTAGTGACTTCGAGGAGAAATACCTCAAGAAAAACATTAATTTTGGAGACGATGGGAGGTATCGCCCAACAGTTATCAGTAAAGTTACCTTTCAGAGGGAGTTTGGCTCCCCTCTCAGACTTAAGGATTTGATGTTTGATTCGGTATAAAGAAGAATCATGTTTTTGTCGCGGTATTGGAAGATTGTGGCTACACTGTGATATTTAGCAAAGGAAAGGTTTTCCTTCTACACTTCGCCACGAGACAGGTGAAACAAATTGGTGTGCAAGTCAAGAAACTTTATGCAATTGAGTTTGAAGATGCATGCAAATCCTCAAGGAGAAAGGAAAATGTTAGATACTTGGTGGTTGAGTTGGAGCATAATTTACCTCTTGTAATGGAGCCTCAGAAGCAGTCTCAAAAAGTGGTGGAGCAGCCACAATTGGAGAAGCAGAGAGGAGATAAAGTGGAAAGATCCACTCAAGGAGAGACCTCTAGTAGAGGGGAATTTTGAGCTAAGTGGTAAGAGGGATCACATGCAGCCATACCTCCAAGTGTGAGGTGGGGTGATGTTAAGAAATCATCCCAAGAGTTGTAGGAATTTGGGCAGGGTCCATTGAGGTGGTTTTGTATCATGGATCATTACCTTGCTATGAGGGCCAACAATATTCATTAGTAGGAGGATCAATGTCGGTTATATACTAAGGAGTGAAAGGTAGTGTTGACAACAAAGCATGAAGAAAATTAGCAGAGTCAATGGCAACACAACTTTCCCAGTACGCAATTACAAATTTATTTAGAGTTTTTTTTATGCTCTTTAGTTGCAGATGTAGTGGTAGAAAAAACAATAGCGAGAAGTGTTGCATGTAATACATTCCAAATGTGTTGTATCAGGATATATGTGAATCCATTTCTCGTTGAGAGAAAATGTTGAAAATGACAACTAAGAAAATACTAATTTAATTTACCCTTGAATTAAATTAGGATAAAATTGTAATTCCAGATCATAAGAAAACAAGAATTGGTAACTAAGCTAGCTTCACGTAGTTGGCTTAGTTAATTTGAGTTGAGGGCCTAACTTAAGTCATGTAGAGTGGCTCCAAAATTTTAGGAGCCTCGGTTGAGTTCAATTTGAGTTGTAATAATTCAATTTAGTTAAACCGAGTTAAAGTCAGTTAAACTAGTTCCCACCATTGGAGGAACTAGTAGGAGGTCTAGCAGTGGGGTGTAGCTTTAGTGTTCAACAAGTTAACTTATAAATCAACCATCAGTAACCTAGTTGAGATTGTAGATGAAGGGCAGTGTATTATCAGTTGTAGACAATTCAAAATTGTACAAATTTGGCATGTAGTTAGAGAAGGGACATTAGGGATTGCGCAATTCTAATTTGGATTTCTCTAATTAATAGGGCATTAATTCCAAAGGAAGTAGTGCAAGGAACTAAGAGCGTGGCAAGAAGGAAAATTGGTTAAGTATTTACCAGAGGCATCTTGTGAAGCAGTGAGATAGATTATACTTGTGAAGAGTTTGTTCACACTTGAACAAGCATTGTATTTCTTCTTTATTTTTTGGCTAATGAAATACATATAGGAAGGGGTTTTGAGAAATTTCATTGCCCTTAGATAAATTTTTGATCATATGTGATTGAATATTGTCTCTTGTTTATGTTTTTATTTCTCGATCGATTAATTGTTTCCCCTGATGAGTAGATTAGATTCAAGTATTTTTTTTTAGCATATTACATAAGAATTTTGATTCTACAAGGAATTTATATAGTATGAATAACAAAATATAAGTAATAACATGCATAACCAATGCATGACCAACATACACTCATGACGACCACATCCAACAACAACACCATCAACATTCACAGTGACACAAATGAAACCATGACCAACAACATGCATACACAAAAACTCTGACCACAAGAATGAAGAGCACATTTGTAATCGATATATATGCATCTCCACCACACCACCCATCTCGTAGGACCTGCAGTCTGAGGCACGACTGCCACGTGAAGTGCAACTGATTTGGTGAACGAACAAGTTGGAAACATGAACAAAATGCGAGCTCCATGACCAATGTGCAAAGATACACATGTATAATATGCATGAGAGGAGGAGCGATGGTTTATATAGTGTGGGGAGCATTTGGACACACCCACAGTCGACTTACATAATTGTGGCAAGCTTGGGTGAAGAGTGTTGGCAGACCAACACAAAGCAAAGTTGCAATGATGTATAAGGGCGTTTGGCAAGTCGGCTTGGGCAGCTCGACTTGCCCAACCGATGGTATATATTATATGTGAGTTGGAGCAATAAGGGAAGCAATTCGAATGGACTCATTCGTGGATACAAGGAGAAGAGCGAGGTGTAGCAGGTCGCAAGAGGCGCAGCTCTTATGTGCTCATTCTTGGGCAAGGCTGCACAGTGAGCTCGCATGGAGGTTGTTTCGGGTGAGGGTGCAGGTGAAGGCGCCCGCCGTTTGTACGAAGGCGTGGGTAGGTAGGTGCCTGGCGTTCGGTGAAGGAATGTGGGTGGTGAATTAGGTGAGGTCACCCACCCATCGTGAAAGAAGAAACGAAGGGTGTCTCGGGTGACTTGGGTAGGTCGACTATTTGTCGTGCAAGTGTATGCAGTGGAGATTCAGGTGAGATCGCCTCCGGGTGAAACAAAGGGTGAATGGGTGACTTGGGTGAGGTTGCCTGCCCATCGTGCAAGGTGAATGAAGTTCGGTTGAGGAGTGTGGTTGGCGGTCCGTGTGAAGGCACGGACGCCCAACTTGGTCGAGGAATTTGGTTGGCACACGAAGGCGTGGCCTTGATGTAAAATTGGCTAAGTATGAAACTTGGTGTTTCCCAAGTATTCTTGTAAAGCTTTGTAACATTGTAAAGTTGTATAATATATTGTATTCGGGCAGACTCATTGTTCAGGGAGTTGCCCCTCCCTTTATATTGTGCAATTGTGTTCTTCATGTATAATTGTTGATGATAATGAATGTGTGTGGGTGTTCATTGGTATAAAAGAAACATAATAACACTTGGTTGTGAAAAAAAACTAAGTAGAATAATGGTTAGGCGTAGTCCATGAACATAAGTATTGGTGAAAAGAAAGTGTTCGGTGGTGCCACACCTCGCCAAGTATGGTTGGAAGACTACCATAAGCCTGGGGGCATGACACATCTAGTCGAAAGGGTGAACCATGCTCTCATACCACTCTATAACACCATCCTGCCACATTTACCAAGCTAATTGGTCCACTGGTGTAAACATGTGATGAGAGGATACTATGATGTGATTTGACTACCAAATTATAGTTAAGTAAGTGGAACAGACAAAACACAACGAAAATTACCTTTCCCAAAAGCAACAAATCCTTTAGGAGGCAACCAACCCTTCTATGTGCTCAACCCCTGAGATAACTTATCCTTTTACCATCTTAGAGCCTTAGTCCCTCTCATGGCAAGGCATGCATGCAACCAAATCCTTCGAGTTGCTCCCACAATAAGGTATTCTAGTGACTATGGACTTTTCCAAGCAGTTCTAAGCAAGTGACCTAAGATTTTGTGCCACTTTTTCAGAGCGAGGACTCAGCCCACTACCCAAAACTTCATGAAGCTTTAAGGAATGATAAATGACACTTATACATAGGTACCAATGCAAAAAGTTGATCAATGACTTGATGAAAAACTTCTAGCCATGAATGAAATTTCGTCAAACATGTCACAAATATGCAATCTATACGTCATAACAATAGGTTGAGCATATGGGCCTCACAATTAACTCAGATTTGTAAAGAATAATTGTTTCCATATAACAATAGTTGCATTATAATCTATTCGGTCATGTATTTATTGCAAATTCATTTTCAAATCAAAACATTACGAGAGCCATACATCAACTCTGTCATAAAACATACTCATAACTAACATATAACCAACAAAAATAAAAAGGATATAACAACCATAAAATCCACATATGAGGCAGTACATTTACACAAGAAATACCAAGGAGAAGAATCTATTATTAATAAATGCAAAAGCTAACCAGGTTTGGAACGTCAATGAACCACCTGACCACAAATTAGCTGAACCAAATCTTTCTTTCAACCAAACACCCCCATGCCATATTCCAAGCATGAATGTGGGACTCAAAAGCAAACTAAATCAGTTTTTTAGAGCTTTACGACAATCCCCATCAAATTACTAGTCCTAAACAATGAAGGATGGAACCAAATTTCTCCACCTACACTGTGAGGAATTTTCTTGTCTCCTAGTCTCTAGGCTTTACCATATATCACGCAATACAACAGTCCAGGATTCTTAGGCCTAATCAAGACTCCACCCTCCAGGATTTACTATATATCCTGCCATTCACCGGTCAATGATTATTAGGCATGATTGAGGGCACACACCTCTAGGATTTACTATATATCTTTCCATTCACCAGTTGAGGATTCCTAAGCCCACTGAGGCACACAAAATCCATCTTTACTACAATCCCACCTTCTTTTGTCCAAGGATTCCTAAGATTTTTTTCTTTCTTTCAGAGACCACCTCACTCAGTTTTGAAACCATCTGATAATCTAACTCAACCAAATACAAGAGAACCCATCACACCATGGCTATCTGGAAATTATGCAAGGTTGGAAAGCACTGTCACACCTAGAAAAACCCATGCCAATAACAAGTAGAGAATCAAATACACACATGCATGTACAAATAATCCCATTGTAGTTGTTATATATTGCTCTTCCTTGCTTGATATTTTCTTCCCTTTGCCTTCTTTGTCCTTCCTTTTATTTTCTTGATCCAATGCTAGAGTGCTCCGAGAATGCTCTAAGTGTCGAAGAGTGAGAGAGTGTGAGAATAGAGAGAGAGCTCCAAAATTAAACTAACAAAATGTACAAATTGATCCTCATAATCATTTTTATTAATGATGCCTTTAATTTCTTCATTTTATATTATTTTCCTTCATTTTCCTCCTCACATGCAACTTGTGACCTTTCACCTTCATTTTCTCCTAATTTCCATTATTTTCATAAATAAATTGCCAATTAATCCCTCACGCCTTTCCAAATCCTTTGTAATTTCCTTACCAATTTCCCTTATTCATAATAAACCAAATGAACACTCACACTGAGATGTTTTTCCTAGCACCCATCTGGGAATACATGTCCCATGACCTTGTTTTTTATTTTTCCTTTACTAACTTTATTACATAGAATTTTGACCATGGTTGTTACAATATTCATCACTTACAACCACATGACCAATGGAAACCTGCATAAACTCATATTTGACAACCTTAAGACATATTAAAGATTTAAAAATAATGTGGAGCATAATGCCCTTCTCAATATTATGAAACCGTTTAAATAAGATTACATTGGAGACATCAATAATAAATGACTACAATGAGACTGAGCTACAATTCAACCAAACTAGACTAAATTCAACTAACAATGACACTTGGATGGATGATTATGACACCTAGTAGGTGGTTGGAATTATATTATCGAACACCCCCCCTTAATTACAACCACATAAAAATTTAATTAAGATGTATGCTTGTCTAAACTTCAGCGAGACTTATAATTAAAAAAATGGAATAAACAAGATTTCCTTTTCTTTTTCTTTTCGTCCAATTTTTTTATTGTGTGAATTGTTTTAGCTTTTTCATTTTGTTTTATCCTTTAAACATTGGTTTCTTCATTTGTTGGTGTAACCCTTCTATTGTTCTAGATTGTGCATGCATATCATCTATATGGATAGCTGCCACATGTCATATTTTGTTGTGTGCTTTTCATCATCTATATTGTGCTACAACATAATTCTATAGTGAAAAATTATCTCCTCACGACTCTAATACCTAAAAATTTCATTAATTATTTCATCATCCAAGTTGCCTTCAAGGTTCATTGTTGCAACCTCCATACAGAATTCATCAAGACATGGTGTTACAAGCCATGCTTCAAGGAAATTAACTCTTCTTCATAATCGTTATGTGTATCTACACATTGGAAATCAATGATAGGATTAAAAATATTTGTAGAACCATATTGGTTTTGTTCTTTTTGCTATGGAAAGAGAGATTTCTCTTGGAAAGAGAGATATCATGTTTTTGTTGCATCATCTACAACCATTCATCATGAGGTTACAACGCTTCATCAAATTTAACATCAACAAATTAAATTGCTATATTCACCATAACATTGGCTACATCAATGGAAACTTCATTGTCTTCAATAGTATTTGTTACCGGGTTCACCAAATCTTCATCTAGTTGAAGTTCTACATAGTAGGATTCATGAGACTTTATTTGGAGTTCATAACAAACCATCATCATTATCATTCAGTTTGAAGTGGGATTCACCAAAATCTTTATCATCTTGTAGATCTGATGTTATAGATCCACCTTCATCTTCAGCTTGAATACTCTCCCCTTAACTAAAATTACTCTCAAGCGTGTCCCAGGTCTCCTTAGTTGTCTTTGATTCTACAATGAGGGGAAGAACGTTGTCATATATACATTCTCTTATGAATTTTAAAGCAAAGACATTCTTTTGTTTTTTGTCTTCCATATCATTCAAGAAAATCTCAAACAATACTTATTGTTACTTCGATTTTCTCAGCCTCTTGGATTTCTCCATTTGTTCATTGTATTCACACACAAATTGAAAATTGAAAATCCAACTCTCTTTACTCTGCCTCAACTTCCATCTTTAAAAAAATAAAAATCTCCTCTATAAGAAAAATCCCTCCTATTAGTTATATTTGAAAACAATATTTCAATACTCACGATTGATTTGAACAATGTTTTTTCTTTAATAAGACCCTTTTTTAAAACTAATTATATGTCTTTGTCTTTGAAAAGAACCATCCACATTTTAACGAAGCCCTTTTTCAACAAATTACACAAGCATTTTTAAAACACTTCCTAGCTTCAACGAAGACCTCCATGTGTTATTCAAGATACAACAAAGGTATTATAGGTTGAAGCCCTTTTAAAATATCACATGAGCCCTTTTTCAAAAAATTACATAAGGCTTTTAGAAATAATATGAAGGCACTCAACAAATTACATAAGATGTCTTAAAGATTTCGGAATCGGATTCACCGAAGTGAATAGCCTTCTTCTAATAAAAAAGGAAGACCTTTTTTAAATTAAAATATAATTTCAAACTAACAATGGAGGGACCTTTTGGACGACTCGTACCAGTCAAGGTATTTCGACCAGTCAACTTGTGACATCTGCCACATGGAAAAAAATTAATGAACTTCTCTAATATACCGGTAACCAGTATGAGGTTGCGCTACTATAACGAATTTAAAAAAAAAAGAAAGCTTGACTTCTGGTTTAGCTAATCACAACAATATATCTCATTGACTTACGGATTTTCTTCACGTGTAATGGCTTGGCACGAACACCTTTTTTTGGTAGTTGGGTTCTTCAAACAATGGAGCCTTTTCTTGTCTACTTCACGAATTCCTTGGAGGAGGCCCATTCAAACTTTAGTTGTTCTTTCAAGGAGGCTTATTTAAACTTCAGTTGTTCCAAGGAGTCTTATGTAGGTTCAACTTTGATATCATGACAATGAATGAAGAAATAGCATGGAGCTCAATAAATTTTTCAATATTATGAAACCTTCTAAATAAGATTATATTGGAGACATCACTAATTGATGATTACAGTGAGACTGAATTACAACTCAATGGTTCGACTTTGATATCATGACAATGAATGAAGAAATAGCATGGAGCTCAATAAATTTCTCAATATTATGAAACCTTCTAAATAAGATTATATTGGAGACATCAGTAACTGATGATTACAGTGAGACTGAACTATAACTCAATGGAATTGGACTGCATTCAACTAACTATGACACTTGGATGGATGGTTATGACATCTATCAAGTGGTTGGAATTAAATTATCCAACAAAACGATATTGCCATGACCTAATTTCATTTCAAAAATTTGGTGCACATATATTCAATTTGAAATCAGGATACAGGGGTAACATTAGAAATCTTGGGCATTACTGTAGAATTTGATTTGTATAGAATTGAATACATAGACATGGACATCATGTCACCCACTTGCATTCACAGGTCGGAATGGACAGAGATCAAAATATTTTCCACCACTTGTATTCATAGAATAGACAGACATCAAAATATTTTCCACCACTTGTACTCATAGATGTGAGTAAGAGTTGTGTAGTTGCATTGTAGATTATAGGAATAGCTAAGAATATTAAGTCACGAGAGGTCAAACAGATGATCTCTCTTAACAATCATATTCTAGGATATTTCCGGAATCTATAATCCACATCACGAAGCCATGGAAAATCCAAAAAATTGTTGGACTATGAAAAATCAAGACTCTTGTGTGTAGTGGGTATCCTTATGTTGATTATAAGATTCCAAGATATTCCTTAAATTTGCAATCTACATGAATCCAAAATTCTATAGCTTTGTAATAATCAACTTGTATAATGATAAAAAATAAAAAAACATCCATAAAATAATTCATAAACTTTCGATGTGATCATAATATCATACATTAAGCCAATCAAACTTATTGCATGGTGGATAATGTTTGCCCTCCTCCTAGGGCATGGAACACACGGGAGTGCTTTTGTAAACATCACTTAATGCATGGTATTAAGCCAATCAAACTTATTGCATGGTGGATAATGTTTGCCCTCCTCCTAGGGCATGGAGCACACAGGAGTGCTTTTGTAAACATCACTTAATGCATGGTATTAAGCCAATCAAACTTATTGCATGGTGGATAATGTTTGCCACAACAGTGCTTTTGTAAACATCACTTAATGCATGGTGTATAATATTTACCCTCATACAATGGCATCTACCACATTGTAAATTATTAACTCTTACATCGAGTAAACATCATAAATGACCTATCGGACATGACGCCATCCGTGAACACGCGTGGGTTAAGCAGGGGCACAATCATATCATGAACTTTATTCTATCCGGATAGGGTCATGGCACGGCGAGTGCTATTTCATGGACTATAGCATATTTAATGCTATAGTCTTTACACCCTGACAGGAATCGACCGATAGCAGGTCCACCATGCACATGCCCATTCCCATAACCCATAACATACACCATGTCGGACATCCCGATTCCCGGCGAATTGCCGGCCACTCCACCTTTCCTATTCAGCTCTAGTTTATTTAATGCAGTTTAAGAGGACTAGTGACAGTAGCATGATTTCCATTTATTCCAGTATTTCTCATTTATTATCAGTGGATTCCCATTTATATTTCCTACTCCCGGAAGGCCATTTGAATTTGAAATTTGTTTTCCCGCTTTGTTTTGAAATTTGTGGTTCCCCTTGTTATCGCAGGGCATGCTCTCTTTCATACACTTGCGGCATGCTCTCTTTGGCAGACTCTGTGGAGACGAGATCGACGAGCTCTTGCTGTGGCCATGGTAACAGGGCCTCGGATGGCTGGCATGGCAATGCAATTGCAGTGCAGTGTACATTGTAACTACAAGCACACAGAATTTGTGATGGTTATGAGAATGAGGTGGTCTGAATGAAAGCATTGTCTGGATGAGTGACCTCAGGTCCACAGCTATTGCCTGTAAGCTTTCCAATCCATCCATTATCCGACCCACGATCATCGCTTTGCACTTGTTGATAAATTACCCTCTTTCTCTTTTGCAGGTGCAGGAAAGACACGGACCACAACAACTCGGGCGGAACGCGCAAGTTTAGGGTCGAATTTATTAACTGGCGAGAAGATTCAGATTCAGAAAAAGAAGAGCACATCAATAGAATCCATGCAAAGGAACCAGAAAATAATATAGTTATTGCCTTTACTCCATATAAAGCCCTATGCATAAGCGCATCAGGTGATGACGAGCCCAAATATAATACCTTCCCCTCACCCTCCGGGGTTTAATCAAAGCCTGTAACTTGGTACTGAAAATTCCAATTGCCGCATTGCATTTCAGGTTATTGAAATTTTCATCTAGCAGATTATCCATGGCTCGCAGGATTTTGTCAGACGACCGGATGCCATCAGATAAGTCGAGCAAAAGTTGTGTTCCTTGAAGCTTTCCGATTTGGGTGATCACTGCGATGCAAATATGGAGAGCTTCGAGGTTAAAGATCGTGTATTCATTCGTCCATTCATCATCACATTCCAATGTATTTGCAGGAACAAGAACAAACAGATCCGCTTATGTCACAGAGAGGGTTTCCATTGCTCCCGACAGCCATGCCACATAATCTACGCACTTACAATCTCCCCATGCAGCGTCAATTGCTTCAATCTTTCTTCCAAGGCCGCCTAAAAAACTTCCAGTTCTGATGATATCGGCATCCTTTGATATTTGAAAGACTTTACCTCTGGATCTGGTTGAACCCAAAATTTCAGAGCGCTACATAATCTGAATCACAATATGCAAAGCTAATGTACAGAGGCAAAGTTTATCTCGTTTATAAAAAAAGGATGTCGACAAAAGGATATGTAAAAGACTATATGTAACTGGTTTTCATTCATAATACATAGATCAGATAGCTTTTTTCTTCAAAGGATGTTGAGCTGAAGTGGCGTGGCATATATTAATAAGGGTACAATTGGAAATTGGAATTTGTAGAAAATTATGCGTAAAAGCAGAGCTAAAAATTGGAACTAGTCTTGGCTTGGGAAATCGAAGGAGAAGCTCTTTGCTGGTCTCTCGGTGAGTTGCATGGAAGTCGAGCTTTATGTATACAAACTATGTGTGTGTTTGCATGACATGTCACCAATATCGTTCCGTAGATTGAATGAACCAGTAGAAAACATTAACCCTTTAAAGAGACGGAGAAATTATAATTAATGGCTTTTCTGGTAAATGTTAAAGATCATCACAAGAAGGCTATATTTTATTGGAATTATCATGTGAAAAGGTGTACTAAGAACATGATAGACAATTCTTAAGTGGAATAGTAGAGCTAATAACTTTGTGAAGTAACTTAAATTTGGTTGTCTCCTAGTCAGCCACGTTAAAACCAAAATATATGATTGTTTTTGTCAAATGAATCCGAGCTTGTCCGGGTCAAAGAAATATAGACGTTTTCACTTTTACGAAGAGAAATGAATTTATATATATTTTTTTTAAATCTATTTTTTTTCATCCATGCATGCAGAAAACGTGAGAAATGAGTAGACTTAGCAAATTATAAACTCGTTTATCAAATAGATAAACAAGGTAACCAAATATAATTTATATTATTTTAAGATGGCTCATCTAGGTTGGCTTAGGATAGTTAAGATTGAATGAGAAATTCATTATTTATTTATTTTTTAATAGAATGTTTTTATTAGATGATGTGGTAATTTTTTTTACACAAAAGATAAAATTAAATTAAAAATATAAAATCTGAGATTAGCGATGTAAAATAATTATATATTTATTTTATAATAAAATATTTGTGGTAATTTTTTTAAGTAAAAGATAAAAATAAAATTAAAAACTAAAATTTCAAGTTAGTGATATTAGAGATGAAAATGTTTACTTTATAATGTTGATTTATGTCCCTAATATTTTTATTTACTACTTTGGTGAGCCCAGAATACTTAGCCTTCTTATGTAGCCTAAATGCAACTACCCTATGGTTGCTTTTTTGTTTTTTTAAAGAAGTCTTGTTAAACGAGAGATGATACATTCATGTTCTTGTAGCTTGATATACATTGAACTAAAGGGAAACATGGTGCAATAAACCACCAAACCAAGAAGCATAGTCATCCAAGGAGAAATGAGATTCCCTTAACCAAAGGTTGTTATCAACTAATCTAATTCCAAGAAGAGAAAAATACTCCATGAGATATATCCCTCTTAGTTGATTTAATGCTCAAAGGTACTAGTAGCAAATCCCACCAATGTGATGAAGATCACAATGTGGAACCTCATATAATATGGGGTGCAATAGACCTTACAACTTGGTTAGCATCCCCCAAAAATGTGTAGTAGTTTCAAATATACCATAATTCCCTACATATTATACCATTGCCACATGGTAGCATGTATATCCATATGTTTTATTAGTCATGGTGCAGAGTTTTACTAATGAAGTTAAAGAGACTAACATAGTTGTATAATAGGAATATCATACACTAATGGTAAGTAATATAAAATAAGAGATGAGTGAACTGTTGGTACTCATCTTTAACAAACAAAGTGACCTAGAAAATGAGGCTACACCTAAAGGCCAATAGGTGGCTAAGGGCCTACCTTCTTTGCCTTTAGTTGCACATTAATCAAAATAGCATTGGAAGTAGAAGCTCCATGGAGATGACCAATATTAGCATGTCTCACCAAAGTTTCTAGATGCTATCGAGGGATACCTTCAACAAATTCCATTTTGTAAGCCTTTTTGTAGAAAAAGGTCAACTTTTTTCTCTAAACTTTGAAGTTTGTGCAAGAGAGATGAGTGAGAGCCACCTTGTTCCTCTAATACACGAAAAATGAATAATTTGTTAATCTAGTAAGGTTTCATGAGTTTGGCAATGTTGGTCTCTCTTGTGTGAGAGAACTTAGGGTCATAAACCCATTCTTTGAATTCCATTTCAATCTATCCCCTGCATATCTACTACCTTTTTCTATTGAATTCTCAATTCCATGTCTTGAACTTCCTATTTGATATGTTCAATTGTAGCTGCTACAATCCCCCCTCCTAAATGTTTTCCTATGCCTTGATTTTGGCCTCCCTCTTGTTTATAAGGAATTATCTTTCATTGTCGTTAAGTATTCCCTTTGTTTGTCTAAGTGTTATAAAGAGTTATCCCCCCTCCTAAATGTTTTCCTATGCCTTGATTTTGGCCTACCTCTTGTTTATAAGAAATTATCTTTCATTGTCGTTAAGTATTCCCTTTGTTTGTCTGAGTGTTATAAAGAGTTATCCCCCCTCCTAAATGTTTTAAGGAATGCAAGGTGGAACACATTATGCTGAATAGAATATCTGGTATTATAACTTTTAGCATTGTTCCAACCAACAAAACTATCTACACATTTTGGAAGATCAAATGGAAATAAGTTTTGAAGAATTCAATCAGAAAACGTCCAAGATCATTGGCACACATGATTAATGGTACCATGTCCTATGAATCTAATATTTTTATGCACTTACAATTAAGGGAGAAAACAAGATCCAAAGAATGTATACCACAGGGACCAATAAACAGTCTATTTGATAATTCTTTCTAGGCTCAACAAAAACAACATTACATGCTCCTTAAATCCTTCACAGTCAATGCAAATGATGTACAACACAAGATTCATTGTGTTGTCAATCAAACAATAGTTCTGACCGAAAATGCCACCAAATTCCTTCAATCTCCTACAGTGATTAATGCACCAAACATACGTGTACCAACTACAACAACATATATCATTTTACTAATGTTTTCATGTCAAAATCAATGTGATACAATTAAGTCACCTTTAAGCAAAAACTCATTGCAATTTCTATACAAGGTTGTTTGTTCTGACTAAAATAACTTTAGTGCTCACAATTAACACATGCACCACAATTTGTAAGTATGATGTAGTTTTGTAGAATAAATCTTCCACAATAGCCTCAAGAAAGGATGCAGATTGGTGTTGGATTGTTTGTCTTGGATAAGTTTAAACTGTGCATATAGAATTCACTCATACCAAGGGATAGTTGAATGGTTAGACATTGCCAACTCATAGAAGTTGCCTCAGATTTGTAAGTTCAAATCTTTGTATTTGTTTGCAACAACTCTATAGACTTACCCTCAAAATTATTGCAAGACTTTAACCTTGAAAATGTGCCAAGCATTCTCACAAATCTACCTTCCAAATGTCCTTAAGAGGATTCAAAATAAACCCATCGTTTGTGCTCTAGTGGGTGTCTGGTTAGGGCATCAATGTTCAACCTTAAATTCTTAGATTAGCTTTAGGAATTAGGCTCCAAATGCTTGCTTCATCCACAGACCACTCAATTACCTTTTACCATAATTTTGTTTCAGCATTGGAGCTCAATGTGCATAGATTTATGCCTTCAATCACTGAGATAAACTGGTGTATGTGCTCAGAAAATGGAATCTAAACACCTAGTGAAAAACACAGATCTCAAATAAGTGTCATTGGGACCCACAAATTACTTTAGCGAAGACGTAATTAAGTGGATTTTATTCTCATAGGAATGCATCTAATTAGAAGGAGAGTGCTAGTTTAAACAATTGTGGATATGTAGAATGAAGACTTTGAAAGCAGGGTAGAGTACTAAAGATTTACCATTCACATTATTTTAAGTTAAATTGGATCTTTTATATTAGCAATAATTTATACATAGAATACATCCAGAGAATTATTAACGACCTAGGGGAAGCAGATGGTCTATTAAGAAGACGAAAGTATGGTGTGGAGTCATGATGTATGCAAAAATTAAAAGCTTAAAAAGGTTAAAAAAGGTTTTGTGCCAAAATGTTTGCATTTGTAACTGGAAATTCCTTTTCCTTTCTCAGAGTAGAGGGAAGACAAAAGCAAGTGAAGCGAGTGAACAAGGTGGAAAAATTGCTTAAGCATCGTGATATCCATTGGGATCTGAAGAAGCTAGCAGAGCTTGAGTGAGGTCGGCTTCGTCACTTCTCCTGTTGTTTGGAGGTTCCACATCCGAAGTTTCCTCCACGATGAGGCATCCGTGGGAGTTGTACCTTTGGAGAGAATGCTCCTTGTTTGCAAGCTGGCCAACAATGATGAGAGGCCACACCAAACATCCTTCCTCGATAATAGATTGTTGATTGGGAAGCTCCTAGCTTGACGTGCCTCGGACTCGGCCATATCCTACCATGATGATGGAGGGAGAAGGAGATTGAATCTGATGGGATAGATGTTTCTTTGAAGACATGCCTAAAGAACTCGAGGATGTGGAGGACACTACCATAAGAGGGAATCCTGTGTCGATGATTTTGGATAGGTTTCAAAGGGATATTATGAGGTGACTAACATAGGCATTGGATTCAACCACACATCTTTCTTCACCATCACGAGAAAGCTCCAGGTCCTAAAGCTGACATGCCAATAAGTTGTGAACAACCCCACAAAGGCTAAGCAACTTCCACAACAACATATCGTGTGACGAAGTTGAAGGGGTGAGAAAGTTGAGGGAGAAGTGGAATAGGACAAAGGGGTCCCGAGGAACATGAATATATAGTTTCCTTTACATAGGTAAGTTCATTAACTTAATAGGAGCTGAGAAAGGGAGCTTCAACGTATGGACATGCCTATGCAGGGATGCCTCGACACATGATCTCTCCCTTGTAATCACACAAGGGAGGCTATGTGCTTGAGTCCATTGACTAATTACTAGTGGATGTAGATGCAAGTTTTTACACTGAGGATTTGAAGAAGGGGAGAGACTTCAACTTCAGAAAAAGTTATTGCACTAGAAACTAACAAACAAGAACAAGGTCACCAAATGTGTATATAGCGAACACAAAGAGTTCCAATGACTGCTTCATAGTAGGGATCTATATCCTCGAATTGGATCTATAACTTCGACGTGCACTGTTTTCTGGGATGGGATTACACATAATTAATCTTGGTGATATAGGTTGAATCAGAGGAACACTACAGGAGGATCTTAGGAGGGAATTCGAGTTAGTGGAAGGAGTGGCCCACAAGAGGCTAAGGGATCCCAAGGTCATAAAAGAAGATGAAGCTATCATTTTCCAGCATTTTGAACATTTGACAAACAAACTCACTCTGGCCTCTTAACGGGGCCTCGGATGGCTAGCATGGCAATGCAATTGCAATGCAGTGTACATTGTAAATACAAGCACACAGAATTTGTGATGGTTATGAGAATGAGGTGGTCTGAATGAAAGCATTGTTCACAATCACCAAATTCTTGAAGAAGCCATCCACCTGGTTTCTCAAAAATTCTTAAATCTTTGTCAACCCTTTCAAGTTTATGTTTGAATTCATCCACATGGATAGCCATTCTCATCTTTAACTTCTCCTCCTCACTATTCCCATTTTCATAAAGTAATGGCATTGTCTGGATGAGTGACCTCAGGTCCGCAGCTACTGCCTGTAAGCTTTCCAATCCATCCATTCTCTGTCTCTTTAAAGGGTTAATGTTTTCTACTGGTTCATTCAATCTACGGAACGATATTGGTGACATGTCATGCAAACACACGGCGAGTCCTATTTGTGCAACTATAGCATAGTTAATGTTATAGTCCTTACACCCCTGACAGGAATTTGACCTCATCGCATACCATGTTCATGCATCCATGCATGCATCATCACCCAGCTCCGGCGATGCCTTCTGCCCGAGCTTGACCTCACTGCGACCATAATCCGACGATGCGTTCCTGCCCGCCTCGCACAAATAGGACTCTCCGTCTGAGAGATCGGTGATTGTACCGTACTTCACATCCACGCCTGCATATTAGTCGCGCTTCCTGTCATTTGAATTTTAAATTTGTTGTCCCGCCCTGTTTTGAAATCAGTTGTCCCGCCTTTTTATCATATAATTGTTTTGATGCATGCTCTTTCACCTGGAGTTTATTTTATCTAAACGTCCCTTGATACCGCTGAACAATATCATGGGCAGCTGCAACTTTGGATGCAGGTTCGAATCAATGCTCATTGTGCCCGCCTGGTGCCATGTGTGAGATTTTTCATTAGGAATATCATCGAAGAGCACCGTCATGTAGAGCAGCGTAGGGAAACCGCTGATCAATCTGATTTTGTTGATGTTCTACCGTCGTTACATGGAAAAAATAAGGTGGATGAGGATGATATGATCGTTGTTCTCTGGGTCAGTGTTCTCACACTCTGATCTCACTGGCTTGCTGAAGCCTCAGAACCCTACTCATTCTTGAACCATCTGCCAGCCAGTAGTAGAAGCCCTCTTTTCAATATGTTTTGTTGGTTTTGCTTCTCCTTCTTTGATGATGGAAAGAGAAGGGACGAATTAGAAAATGGGGATGGGGTGGTCTCATCCATGGATTCTGCAGAAATGTAAAACGTCTTCACCTCTGATCTATGTTTGTTATTATTATTGATGGACCATATAAAAGCTGCTGGTAATACATATTTTATGTTTATGTGGGTCACAATTCTTTACAATGAAAATCTGCAGCAACAACCTGAAAGTTCTTGTCAAGTGCATGAATATAGGAGAGGGACTTGTCCACAAGTTCGAGCGTCCCCCTCAATTACAGGACATTATGGTGATTAACTTATTTATATAGATGGGATGGAGTTGTGGTTTGATTGGTTCGGAGAAGGCAAGTTGGTTCATTGGAATTTAGAAGGCGGTCAAATTGAATAAAGGAGTAAGTGAGAGACTCCTATGAAACAAAACAAACCATCATAGCGGGGGCTGTCTGTATATGCCGCATGTTAATGGGTGATTTTTTCTTGCTTCGAAAGTTACGTTGGCGATGCCATGGCAAGGATGTTTCACAGATGCGCAAATTCCATATACAGAAATTGCGCATATACAGAAACTATGCATATACGGAAGACACGCGCATATCTTTCGTATATGCTCAGTTTCCGTATATGCGCACATCTTCCGTATATGCGCAGTTTCCGTATATGCGCACATCTTCCATATATGCACAGTTTCCGTATATGCACAATTTATGTATATGGAATTAGCGCATATACGGAAACTGGGAATATATGGAAGATGTGCGCGTCTTCCGTATATGCACCGTTTCCGTATATGCGCAATTTCAAGATATGGAATTTGTACACATCTTCGTTTATGCTTCTGCATCGTATATGCGCAAATTCCGGAAACTGTGCATATACAGAAGATGTGCACATATACGGAAACTGGGCATATACGGAAGATGTGCGCATATACGGAAACTGGGCATATACGGAAGATATGCACAAATATTCTGTATATGCCCAGTTTCCGTATATGCGCAATTTCTGTATATTGAATTTGCACGTATACGATGCAGATACATGAAGATTCCTGTATGTGCATATCATCCATATACATAAATTGCGCATATACGGAAACTGTGCATATACGGAAGATGTGCGCATATACGGAAACTGGGCATATACGGAAGATGTGCACATATACGGAAACTGGGCATATACGGAAGATATGCGCGTGTCTTCCGTATATACACATTTTCCGTATATGTGCATTTTCTGTATATGGAATTTGTACACATCTTCGTTTATGCTTCTACATCGTATGTGTGTGTCTTCCGTATATGCACGTCGTTCATGTATCTGCATCATAGATGCGCAAATTCCATATACAGAAATTGCGCATATACGGAAAATGTGCATATACGGAAGACACGTGCATATCTTCCGTATATGCCCAGTTTCCGTATATGCGCACATCTTCCGTATATGCCCAGTTTCCGTATATGCGCACATCTTCCGTATATGCACAGTTTCCGTATATGCGCAATTTATGTATATGGAAATTGCGCATATACGGAAACTGTGCATATACGGAAGATGTGTGCATATACGGAAACTGGGCATATACGAAAGATGTGCGCATATACGGAAGATATGCACAAATCTTTCGTATATGCCCAGTTTCCGTATATGCGCAATTTCTATATATTGAATTTGTGCGTATACGATGCAGATACATGAACTTTCCTATATGTGCATATCATCTGTATATGCACGTCGTTCATGTATATTCCTTTATGTTACAGAAACTACGCATATACGAAACTATGCATATACGGAAGATGTGCGCATATACGGAAACTGGGCATATATGGAAGATATGTGCGTGCCTTCCGTATATCCCTAACTTTCTTGTATGTGCATATCTTCCGTATATGCACGTCGTTCATGCATCTTCGTTTATGTTATAGAAACTGCGCATATACGGAAACTGTGCATATACGGAAGATGTGCGCACATGCACAATTTCCGTATATGCACAGTTTCCGTATATGCGCAGTTTGTGTAAACTGGGCATATACGGAAACTGGGCATATACGGAAGATGTGCGCATATACGGAAACTGGGCATATACGGAAGATATGCGCGTGTCTTCCGTA
>APFE030059238.1:604-17811 GCA_000404065.3 Pinus taeda
AGGTGGGTCCGCCCAACCTAACATAGGGTCCAAAACCAAAATTTTCCAGGGCGCTGCCCCGGACCCCATAAAGTGGGGTTACGGGTACCCCTCAAACCCCCTGTTAACTATGTGGAAAGAATATAACACAACCCAACATTTTCAATGCACAATGCAAGTTTTTCTTTTCAATTCCCTTAATGTTATGGTGAACAAAAGGAAATTAATGCACATACAATCAATCAATCTTTTTGCAAGAATGAAGACTTTACGACAGTTTCGTTTCGAAAGAAATGAATACTTTTACGAAACTTTCTTTTGAACAAAGATTAATCGACTATAAACTAGCTTTGACAATGAATTGATAGTGATAAAGAAATCATTTTAGAAACACTAAAAAATCAAGGACCAAGTAGGGTTGGCAAAGGAAACACAAATTGATTTCAAAGACACAAGCATCATTGATCTTTCAACAAGCAGAAACAGAAGGAAATTTGGCAAAAAATCAATTCAAAGGAGGAATTTTTGTCCTAAGGAGAATCAGCACAGCCTTCAATGGGAGACAGTGCACTTTAGAGCATTGTCCTCAAGCCAAGGGTGTTCTGTAGCTCTCTGTGTCTAGACCAAACTTACGCTGGTGCCAGAGAGGCCATCCTAGGGGCTTACAAGCACAATTTTCACCAAAAAACACTTTTAAAAGGCTGAAACAAGATCAATGGAAGCAATTAAGGTATACTAGAGTGTACTAGGATGAAGGTAAACTACCCGGAATGATGACCGTTCCCCATTATGGTCGCCAATTTGTTATGAGGAATTTCACATCTATGGATAAATACTAATTCCCTAGGTAGGTAGTTATACCTAGAACAATATATTTAAAGTGCTTATCCTTTTTCTATAGACGATAAATAAGACAAGCGAATCAAAGGACCTACTTGTTCTTTCACTTTCCTTTTTCTCCTTTATATGGCTCCTATCGCTCCTTCTCGAACTTAACTCGCTCAAAAAGTACCTAGAAGGATAAACAGAAGAGAGAGAACCAAGCAAAGCAAGAGATATATCGACTATAAGTAAATGGAATCAGATACATTCACACATATAAACATAATATATCAAGATAAGCATATGGAAAAAGGTGTAAACAGCTTTATTAAGTAGAAAAAAGAATTGCAACCATGAAGTCTGATCCATCGTCACTCTTCCAGCTTGGGTTCCAACCAACATCACATCAATAGCACATCACTCCAGCAGCATAACAATACTTGCATATAATCTCAACCTCACACCAATAGTATTTCCTTACAAATTCTCAAAGTCCACCCCCTGATCACTTAGATGAGTGCTCAATTTATAGGAAAATGGAGGAGGTTTGGTCATAAATGAGGGTATTCAATGGCCTTCCAAACTTAGAGTTAGTGTCCATGGAGGAAGGGATGAGAGAATAGGAGGTTACTTAACTCATTCCCTATCCAATTTCAAGCTCATAGGAGATGATAAGTGTGCGAATATTCTAGATGGCTTCAGAAGATAAGAATATTCTCAAAACCCTATGATGATTTTGCTCAAACTCGCCCAGTGTAGGTCAAAGTGGGCCTAGGTGCTCTGCAGAACACCCTGACATGGGCCTACCTACATTGAAGCACACTTACGCCTGACCAAGGCTACGCTGGTCCCTCAAGGAGGTAATTCTGGAGGGCTTGAGGCCAAGAAACTCTCAAGGAAGGAGGCATTCAAAGTGATGAGTTGTCTAGGGCATGTAAAAATTGAATTAGGGTTTGATAAGCCCTAATGGTACTAATCTGAATGATGGGAGTGATGTGCCCAAATGGATCTGTAACACACCTATCATTATATAATTATTCCTTTGTCTTAACATTTTCCATTCACGTAAACCTACATTATATATTATTCTTCCTTTGTCTTCAATTTTGTAATAATAAATATAATACTTAATTAGTAAAATTTATAATTGTTACAAATTTCAAATTTATGAATGGAATGTCAAGAAAAGGTATTATGTAGATATTGAACATTGCATGTCTTAAATCAATATAGAATTTGCATATCTTTAAAAATTGCACCACTAAAAGTTGCACCAATGCTCGTATTGCACATACTAGACAAGATTTTAGAAGGAGACCAAAATACGAGATGAACACCACTAGTGTAGAACTTTAATTTGAAAATCCCAAAAACCTAACTTTCCCATCTAATAAGAAAATGATAGATAGGAAATGTAGGTGAAAATGTTGAAAATCATAACCACTTGGTTCTTTCTCATATAACTTTTCTTGATGAATGAAAATAGCATATTCCTTTGTAGAAAAGTATGAGCTTTGAAATGTTCCATGATAATTTCATATTCTTGGGGCTTGGTTTTCAAGGAAAATTCCAATGTTCACTCTAAACTATGATCATCAATAACCACTTGGTGAATGCTAGTAGTCAACCAATGAACCAACCACACTAGAATTTGAAACTGAATAGGTCAAAATGAAAATTAAGTATGTTAACACAAGAGTTCAATAAGAACTTGAATTTGGTTACTCGTGCCTACTAAGGAGATATTTTCATTAAAGGAAATCATAACGAAAGCAACAATACAACAAAGTATAAGTGATCTGAATGATGACGTTACGAAAGATGTAAGTGAAGCACTAGGAAATTTATGGTGATCATGGGAATGATAGATCTCGAAGACAACAAGATGATGTTGTTGGAGAGGGACATATCGTTGTGGAGGGATGGATTTAGTTTCTAAAAGGGTCTCAAATCAATCTACCCAGTTGGATGGTTGTTTATCTCAGATACAATGAGATTGGTTAAATTCAGCTTATTAGGTTCATGAGGGTAGGAGAGGGAGGTGAAATAGGGATGGGAAGCTTAAAATTCCTCCACAAGGAAAATATATTCTTGCATGCAAAGGTAAAGGGAATTCTAGGGGGTAATTTGATGCAAAGCAAGGGTGAATTTTGCCTCTCTGAATGCACATCATGAGACTATGTTTAAGATTTTCCATTTTGAAGCTGCGAGAAGACTAGAGTGTAAACACAAGAGAGAAGCTAAACATATTGTGGGTTGAGAAGAGGGCCAAGAAGGCCCTTTATGGTTCTTCCTCTTTTATATTGGAGACACAAGATTTAAGAGTGTTTATAAGGTAGTAGTAAAGATGAGATGGATTGTCAAGCATATGCTGGCAGGGGTGTTGTTGGACTGTCATAATGGAAAAAAATCCTAATGGATAAAATGAATGCCTGCTTCCAAAGAAAATTTCAATGTCGACGAGAAACTTGGGAGGGGTAGGTGATGGTTCCCTAAGATAGGTCAAGCACTTTCAATGGATTAAAGATCAACTTCTACTGCAAAGTCTCACGAGGAATATGATTATCCAATAAATGCAAATGAAAAATTGGAAGTCAAAGTCTAGGTCTCATTACAAAGAAGCGGTTCAAATAGTCACCACTAAGTTTTGAATGGGATCTAAAATTTGACTTTCTCAAAATTGAATGAAGTTGGAACCACTTTGAAACAACCCGAAACAATTAATGTTAATATTAAAAATTTAAGTAAAATTTGATATTATCGTTCTCTTTCCTCTTCAAAAAGGAAAGATAAGGAGAATGTCAACTTTTTCTTTAACTTTGAAAATTAAATATTACCATTAATCACTAGGGTTAGTTTTTGTAGGGCCCTAGGGTTAAGATATTTTTTTTCTTTTTAAGTATTTTTTATTAAAAAAATAATATTTTTTGGTCAATAGCAATGTTGCACTACATTCTTCAGAATTGCTCTGTTTAGTAGAGAACTAGTCACTTTGGTATTTTAAGGTCTGTTCAATACAATACCAACCTTAGCCAATCTGAACCACCAAACTAGACTGGTACAACTCTAAAACCATTGGGACCAACTAGTTCCACTAGTTCTAGGCTAGTTCCAATAAGAGTGTGCGCTTCTCATCTTCCTCTCAAGTCATTTTGTTGGATCCTTTCAGGAATGGTGATTTGGAGAGTGCCATAAACTATCAAACTGTTGTGAGCACCTAATATCATAAGTAGTTAAGCCTTGACATACAAAAACTTCCAAGGAACTAGTACAGACATCTCAAAACATATTTAGTGAGGACGTGCATGACGAAAAAGCATCAGAAAAAATTATCCACCCTCAAAACTCCTGCCCAAAACATTGAAGTGTGGTGCAAAATAAATTGTTGGTAAGATATTAATGCTACCAACAATCATTCCCTCTCCAATTTCACAAGAAGCTCCTACGCAAGCTACCTCCTCCACTATAGTTATAGTAAGTTCTTGCAACTGTGTGAGCTACAAGAAATTAAAACTTCCTTGGAATCTCCACTGATCTTAGGGAACTTGACTTTTCTACATGCCCCAACTATTTTGGGTTGATTGATTAGTTAACTAGATGATCACTGAGTTTGACTAAAGTCCCACTGCTTAAATGACCTTCCACTAGTTCCTCCAAAAGTTATAACTAGTTTAACTGACAACAACCTGAGATAATTGACCTGTATTGCTACAAATTAGCAATCACATATGCAGAACTAAACTCTAACCCCTCCAACTCAAATTTACTGAGTAAACTAAGTGACACAAGCCATTTCACACAAGTTAACATCACCCAAGTTGTCTGTTAATGTGGAAATTCAATTTTTTTCAATTTAATCAAGGAAAAATCAAATTGAGAATTTCTTGTTGCATTTTTCAACACATAGTTCACTGTAATGTATTAATTTCATTATGAACTTGCCATAGTTCACATGTTAAATTCATAAGGTTTTGGGTTGATGTGGTTCTATGTGTTGTGTATATAAAGAATAGGTGTCCATGTCTTGCTATTAGAAACAAGACTCCCTATGAAATGTGGTATGGCCACATTCCTTCGGTGAGGTATCTCAGGGTTTTTTGTTCCTCCTGTTATGCCTTCATACCTAAGGAAAAGATAAAAAAACTCAGTGAAAGGAGTCATAAATGTATATTCTTTGGGTACTCATACCTCCAAAGCATATAATCTCTATGATTAAGTGAACAAGAAGTTTATAATATCTAGAGATGATATCTTTCTTGAGTCTTCCAAGATTGACAATGTTGTTGAGTGACAGCTTAATCGTTTGGATAGATTCAAACATGCAAAGCATTTTCAAGAGTTTCATAGTGAGATTCCACATCTCCTTCTCTTAGCTATATACTTTCTATGAAGAGCCTTGAAGAAATCAGGTTGAAGGAAATTCCTTCCTCTGCTTTGTCAGGAAAGAGCTAAGAGACTATTGGCAGCTGGTAGCCAAATTTGACAAGTAGTGAGGGTACATGCAAGATACAAAGCAAGGATTAATGCAAAGGAGTAATGAAAAGGAGTGCACTAACTATATACATATCATAAAACATCTTTCATCCCACTTAGGATGCCTTGCATTGTGCCTGGTTAGTCATATGATCATGTTGGTCACAACCTCCATAGCTTAAATAAACAAGTGGTAATACTCTTCATCTTCTAAGCTATGCAATAAACAAGTGAAAGGGAGCAAGGCATGTAGAGGAAACACATGGAATGAATTTCAGTTCTTGCAACCATGGATTTCATTAAAGACAGAATGATATGACAATGATAAGCAAACTTTTAAGCTACAATAAAAGGTGAATTTCAAAAGATGTGCCTTGTTTTCCATACCTAGCCTCCAAAGATTTATGCATCAGATGGAGTCTTCGTGCTGTCTCGATATTCTATCATACCTTGGGTTACTTTGTTTGCTTATTTTTCTCCTCATCCCCTTGAGAGTCATCTATCATGTCATCCTTCTTCGTGGCCCCTAAGAGACATGATTGTGTATTTTCAGCGGGCAATGACTGTTGCGGGATGAGGCCATGGGTGGACACATTTACACAGTTTTAGGATGCAAGGCACTACTATGGGATGAGGCCATGGGAGGACACATTGACACAATTTCAGGATGCAAGGCAGATTGGGTAGTCAAGGGACAACTACATAGTTTCTAGACACGGTAAGTTTCGGTTGAGGGAAGGACAGTGGAGGAAACCACTGCGCATTTTTGAATGCTAAGGGAGGTTGGGATTTCTGTGCATTGCACGGTTCCAATAGGAAAGGGGAAAGCTTGAGGGCTACATATGTGAAGTGTGCAATTGAGGAGAGTTGGATGAGGCTAGGTTGCTAAGGAAACTCCGAAATTTGGCTAAGTATGGGATCAGTGGAACTGATGTGAACAGTGATAAAACTTGACTACGATCACACAGTTGAAAACTTAGCGATACAACATAGACCATCCAGAACATATAACACATACTTCGCTTAATGTAACAACCTTTGTGGTAGCTTACGACAAGTGCGACTCCGATGATAATTTTGGGAGGATAAAGGTGATATTTGTGTAAGAGTGTGTGAAATGAGTGTGAAACATGTGTATGTGGTGAGCACAACCCATTCTCTTAAATATTTCCCCTTGAAGCAAAACAAACCTCCCTTTGCATGACAATGGATAACCCTCATGCCCAAAGATGACACATTCTATGTAAAGATAAAAGCATGAACAAATATTAAGATCGAAAAGGGGAGCTTGAGATCATCAACTTACCAATAAGTGACTAAGGAACAATCGATCACAATATCCATAGTAGGCTCCGAAATTTAAGTGCATGTCAAAATTTTGGAGGGTGTTGCAACCACTACAACAGAGCCTTCACCTTCTTGCTAGCTTCTTTTTCAACCAGTGTTTTGGATTCTATGAACTTGGAGAATGTCTCATCTTTATTCCACATGAAGAAGATCCAATACTTCCGTGAGAAGTCATCAATAAAAATGAAAAAATATTTGTGTCTTACAATGTAGGTTGTCGAGAACTGTCCATAAACATCATAGTGGATCCTTTCTAGGAATGCATGTTCTTTGTTGTCCTGATCATGGAATGTGGATTTTATGTACTTCTGTAATGCACATCCTTTGCATACATCCTACTGCTTAAGTGCTCTTTTAGGGAGGCCATTGGTTATTTGTTGTATAATATTTGAGGAACCATGATGCAAATGACCAAGTATTTTGTGCCAAAGTTCATCGACATCATGACTTGCACTTTCTTTGCCTTAGTGCTTAATGCAACACAATCTTCCACATGTAACTTATACAAGTTCTTCACACAAACATTGATTTGCTTCACCTTTCCCGTGGCTATGTGTCTCAGGAACGCTTTTCCTTTGTTGAATATTACTTCACAGCCATGGTAAACCATCCACTTTGTGAATGCTAGTAGGACCCCTAATCCTTTACCTTTACCCTTTTTACTAGTGCCTCGTATTGAAAATTTGAAGACAAAATATTTATTTTCTCTTAAAAATTTGTCTTAAAATCCCCCTCCTTTTAGTAGTGTCGAATGGAACGATAGACAATTTGTCTCTAATTGTATCACTAGATATGAAAGGGACAGAAGGGGAATTGATGTCCAAGAAATTTTGTCAGTAAAAGTTGTCGCGTTCTTCTTAGTCGACTACCCCCACAAAACAAAGAGCCCAAAAGATCGTTGTCTTTATATAAGATAACATTAATGGTAAATAAAATAAAAACCTCGATATAGGCGCAAAACAGTAGTTGCCTGCAAGCTGGCGGACTTAGGGCGCAGTGTCAGAGTCAATTTTGCAGTTGTTAGATAATATTGTCTTAAATTGATATGTTTGTGTCTTAATATTTAATTGTATTAAATAGGTTTCATCTAAAGTGGCCATTGTCTTAAATATAAAGTTTTGTCTTAAAATATTTTTGTCTCAAACTGTTTTTGTCTTAAATATAAAGTTTTGTCTTAAAATAATTTTGTCTTAAATATAAAGTTTTCTCTTTCAATGTTTGTTTCAAACTACTTTTGTCTTAAATATAAAGTTTTGTCTCAAAATATTTTAGTCTTAAATATAAAGTTTTGTCTTAAAATATTTGTCTCAAACTTTTTTTGTCTTAAAATATTTGTCTTAAATATAAAGTTTGGTCTTAAATTTTTTTGTCTTTTTGTCTTAAAATTTATATTTAAGACAATTAAGTTGATATTAAATTTTAATGTAAAATAACTAAAATAAAAATAAAGTTTTGTCTTAAAATATTTTTGTCTCAAACTTTTTTTGTCTTAAAATATTTGTCTTAAATATAAAGTTTGGTCTTAAATTTTTTTGTCTTTTTGTCTTAAAATTTATATTTAAGACAATTAAGTTGATATTAAATTCTAATGTAAAATAACTAAAATAAAAAGTGATTTTTTTAAGACAAAAACTTTCTTTTGTCTTAAAAATGCCTTTGGTGTAGTGGTATATGTCTAGAATTATTGAACATAAATATGCTACAGACTAACAAATTCACTTCCTTAGATGTACATACAAAGAAACAATTAATCTACGCTTATAATTTGAAAATATCAAGCTGGTGCATACATTGCAATCCACCGTGAGAACGTGGTGCCTAACAAGGATGGAGTCAAGCAATCTAAAATTCATTAAAACTGAAAAGACTTGTGAATTGGAGAAAATTTTATACATGGCCATTTGATTTCTTATTTTCGAGTGCTTTCATCTGGCATGCCCAATTACATTTTATATGCTGTGAATTTGCCTATGATTCTCTGCTGAACAAAGATTTGCATTATCCTGATACTATTTGTTAGAGACTTCCTGACAGTTGGAGCGTTGTAGAGCATGCTACTAACTTCAGCTACCTTCAAATGTTCCAATCACAGGCAATGGTGAAGAGAATGGCTGATTGCACTTCAACCATGCTCGAGAATTGGCAAGAGATGGTGGCTCAGGCAGACTCTCATAGCAAAGAAATTGATGTTCATAAAGAGTTTAGGGCATCATCAGTAGACATCATATCCCACACTGCATTCGGTAGTGCTTATGAAGAAGGAAAAGAAGTATTTCAATTGCAGAAAGAATTACTAGAAATGATTGCTAAAGCTGAGCAATCTATCTTTATCCGAGGAAGCCAGTAATTACAGTATATTTATCTTCAAATTATATAGTTTTGGATGTAACTGCAGGTTCATGTGTACTTCTGTTTATGTATTTTTTTTGGGTGCTGCTCTTCTATGGGCCAGTGGCATAATCCTTAGATCTTTTACTTTTGCATAAGGGTCTACTAGTTCATTGAGCTTTTGCACAAGTATGATGCTTCATAGTACTTATAATTAAGGATTGTTGACTTATATTCCATGAGTTTTTTTCAGATATATTCCTCCAAAGCAAGAACAGGCATGCATGGCATATTGATAGAAGGATTAAAAAAATCCTAAATTCCATAATTCAAAGTAGGCTGGAGCCCGGAACAACAGTAAGAACTCATGTTGACTATGAAAATGCCCTGCTTGGAATCATGATCGCTGCCAACAAGAAGGAGTTGAGTGGAAATCAAAGAAATGTAACGTTAACTATTGACGAAAACATGGATGAATGCAAAACATTTTTCTTTGCAGGCCATGAGACAACTTCGAGTCTGTTAACCTGGACAGTATTTTTGCTTGCGATAAATCTGAATTGGCAGGAAATATTACGGAAAGAAGTTAACAGTATTTGTGCAACAGATATACCAGATGCAAACATGCTTAGCAGGATGAAATCAATATGTATTCCATCATTTTTCTCAGTTTTGAATGAATTTTCTTTTCTTTTCTCAGGTGTGTCTCAATTAAGGCTATAAAACATATTAACCATTGATGGTGTTACTGTTTGTCCATTCAAATAAATCAACACAGTATGGACAAATTTTGCATTTCATTTTACATATTCCATATTTTTGGGGCTTTTCCTGGTCAGCAAAAGTTAAGAAATCATTTTTGTTTGGAAGATTCATCATTTAATACTGGATATAAACGTGAATAACAGTGATATATCATGGAACCAAAGCGTATTCACACTAATGTTAGCTCCCTACATAGCAAAGCAGACCAAGCATCTCTGCTTTGTTCCCCAGCTCAAAAATGTTTACATATTTCCTAAAATGGTCCTCCCGGTTTAGATCTGTATACTATATATATTCAGTTCTGATTTAGAAGCTAAAACTTCTCCCAAATTCAATGGAGAACTTACCTCGTAAAAGATTGTTGGACACCGTAGTCATTCCCAGAAGAACTAGATATATGTAAGCTTTACATGTCCCACCCACATCCACTAGTTTGGTCAGTGTTACCAGACGTTGATCTGACTTGGATCTATAAGGAACCTAAGACGAGTGAGCTCTGAGATTGACATGGCCGACACAATGGCCTCTTTATAAAAGACAGAAAGACAACAAAATGAGCATTCATTTTGCTTGCTTTTATTTTCTGATCCATTTTCACAGCAGAGAATTAGAAGACAGGTCAACGCTATAAAAATCCATACTGCGTTGTACTATCATGAATAAAATTTAAAATACACTTATTTTTATTTATGGCAGAGATGATCACAAAGGGTTATGGTTTTTATAGGATTGAATCAAAAAAATATTTGATTTTTGGCAGAGATTTTTAACCATTATAAGTTGTTTAATTTATATGTTTTTGATAAGAGTTTATCAGTAATTGAATCTATTTATATATTTAAAAGTAATTTTAAATAACAAAAATTCATTTTTTATTCTAAATTGCATATTTATATTTCAACTTAAAAACCATTTCATTGACTAGTTACATTTCTTGTATTTTCCGAAGTTCTGTTAGTATTTTAGAGTTTGTGCAAACATTTAATTACAAAAATAATGACACAAAATTCATCCGTACACAAGATTTTACATGGTAATAATTTCTCAAGTAAACATCCACTCGCAATGCAAATTTTTTTATTATCAGACCAAGATTACAATCGCTTCCATGCGTCCCCAATATCTTGATTTTCCTAAATGAAGTAGTCACTATTGCAATAGTTGTTGTAAATATCATTTGGTTTCAAAAATCATCTCCCTCTAGGCAACCTTAACAAAATGCTAACTTAGGTAACAATTTTCTTCACTCTGGATCCTTTTAAGATATATTCCACCTCCATCAATAATTTGTCTTACAAAATGGTATTTTATATCAATATGTTTAGTATTACTATGATGGATTGGATTTGTAGCCAAAGGTATAGCAGTTTTACTATTGCATATAAAAATTAGGTTGTTATGCATTTTTCCAATTTCTCTTAGAATACCCTTCAACCAAATTTTCTCTTTGCAAACATGTGAAACATCAATGTACTTTTCCTTAGTGGTAGATAAAGCAATTGTTTCTTGAAGCTTTGACGTCCAACTAATGGATGCCCTGCAAAAGTAAAGACATATCTTAAAGTAGACCTTCTCTTGTCCAAATCACCTACAAAACCAAAATCAACATATCAGTGCATACATAATTGTTACGATCATTAAAGGTGATACAATAATCATTGGGGTCTTTAAGATATTGAAACACCCGTTTCATTGCAGCCCAACAAATGTTCTTTTGCCAAATTTTCCATGTACCTACTAACAACACCCATTGCATGTGAAATGTTTGGTCTTGTACAAACCACCACATGCATTAGACTTCCTAGAGCATTAGCATAAGGTACATGAGGCATATAATTTTTTTCTTTTTCACTATTAGGACATAAACCTAAAGAAAACTTAAAATGGAAAGTGAAAGGGATATTATCTAATTTCACGTTATTCATTTCTAATTCTAGAAATATTTTCTCAATGTACTTCTACTGTGAAAACTAAGTTTACAATTTTCTCCCTCTTTGTATTTAAATGTCTAAGATTTATTTTGTTGCTCCTAGATCCTTTATATCAAAGAGTCCTTTCCATTTGAGCCTTCAACATGTTGATTGCATCCATGCTTTGGCATGCAATAAGCACATCCTTGGCATCTAGCATTAAGACAATGAATATGCAATTTGAACTTTTGAATTGCATGCAATGGTGATTCTCACTACTAGTATAATCCCAAATTATCATGAAGGAAACAAAGTTAGGCCATAAAATGATTTCTTGATCTTGTAAAGTAGAAACTTTCTAGTCTTTCAATATAAATCTCTTGATCCAAATATCCATGTGAAAATGTTGTTTTAACATATAATTACTCTAACTCCAAATCAAGCAAAGCAACTAGGGCTAAGACAATACAAACATATACAAATTTGCGTAGCAAAAAAATCATGGATATATATGTCTTCCATCTTAGAGTATCCTTTTACTACTAGCCTGGCTTTATACGGGATACTAGGGTTACCCCCGCTTATACCCACAGCATGAATAAAAATGCATAAACACAATTGTCCTAGGTATTTAACTCTCAAAGGAGTCAAATTTTCAACCTCTAATGGTTAAGGCCCTTTTTTACAGTTCCTTTATGTCGGAATTCAATCACCCCGCCTAAACCTCCTATTGGGACATTAAACTCAATATAACCCTTTCTCCTTCCATTCGAGACTCATTAACTCTTACAAACCTTCATTAAACCTTCATAACCCTTGTTAACCTCCTGCTCATAGCAGGTATTCACCTTTCGTGATCGACATATTTACAGGCCAAATATGTCATACTGTGCGTGCTGCAATGTTCCATATTTGCTACTGAGGCAAGGAGGGCACAAACCTTGTCTGCAAACATTTGAGACAGACCAGTGTGATGACCGAGACCCAGACAAGATGGAGCACAAGAGTTCATTCTTCAAATGGTTGGTATTGGAATGTCCAGTGGTTTGGTTGTGCAGGGATCTATAAATTTAATCACAAAAGCATTGGAAGTTGTTGGTTGCAAAATGGAGTTGTTACCTGATCCAACAACTGTCCATTACCATTTGCCTGATGGTCTTTCTGTTCGTGTTCATAGAAAATTTGAGGATTTCGTGGTTGAACTTACTGGTTATTTCCCACATGAAAAGGAAGGGATCTCCCAATTTTACAATGAATGTTGGAAGGTATTTAATTCTTTGAACTCACTGGAACTAAAGTCATTGGAGAAACCATTGTATCCTTTTGGCCAGTTTTTCTAAGAAGCCATTGGAGTGCTTGATACTAGCCTATTACTTGCCACAAAATGCAGGAGACATAGCCTGGAAGAATATAAAAGATCCAAATTTACTGTATTTCATTGATACAGAGTGCTTCATTGTGAGCACAGTGAGTGCCTTGCGGACACCGATGATAAATACAAGCATGGTCCTCTGTGATAGACATTTTGGAGGGATAAATTACCCAGTTTGGTGGAGTTTGATGGTTATTATCTTGAAAGTGAACCATGTGTGGCTTGTAGCTGTCTAGAAGTGCCTTATACAAGAATGAAGTTGGACAATCTGAAGTCTGAGACCAAGTTCACTAACAATCGAATCATTGTCAAATACACAGGTAGCCACACTATCCAGAGTGTCACAATGACTGTTCATGACGCTCGTCGGTCAAAATCAGTTAAAGTGCTCAATTTATATTACAATAATAGGCTTGTGGCTGATTTGTTAGAGTTGAAAAATAACTGGTCATTGTGGAAACGTGCAAAGAGTTGCCATCTTGCGTTCAATCAGACTGAATTAAAAGTTGAATTTCCAATACCTATAACTGCTTGCAATTTTATGATTGAGCTGGATTCATTTTATGATAACCTTCAAGCCTCATCACTTGAATCTTTGCAGTGTCCACGTTGTAGCCGCTACGTAACAGATAAACATGGTATTTGTAGCAATTGCCATGAAAATGCGTATCAATGTAGACAATGTCGTAACATAAACTATGAAAATATGGACTCATTTCTATGTAATGAATGTGGATACAGTAAGTATGGCCGTTTTGAATTCACTTTCATGGCAAAGCCAAGTTTCACTTTTGATAACATGGAAAATGACGAGGACATGAAGAAGGGATTGGCAGCAATTGAATCAGAATCTGAGAATGCCCACAGACGGTATCAGCAGCTTCTGGGTTTCAAAAAACCTTTGCTTAAGCTTGTCTCGAGTATTGGCGAAACTGAGATGGACTCTCAACAAAAAGATTCTGTTCAGCAAATGATGGTCTCATTACCTGGTTCTCCATCACTCAAAATAAACAGGAAAATTGCACTGTCAATAAAGATCTTAAACTGGATGGATGTCAGGAAGTGTTATGCAGCTATATCAGTAATCCCCATACAACATTTGTGAGAAAATATGCACGGAGGTTGTTTTTGCATTGGTGTGGAAGTAGAAGTCATTATTACACTGTGAGGGATTCGTGGCAGATAAATAGAGAAATCAAGAGATTGAACAAGCTTCTACATAAGTCTGGGGGTCTCCAGAAATCATTTTCATATGAGAAGGGCATGAAACTAGTCAAGTGCTTGTCTGCTATTTTTGAAGTTGCAACAGCCAGGCCTCGCAACTGGCAAAAATATTGCTCTAAACATATTGATGTGTTACAGTTGTTGTTGAATGGAATATTTTCCTTTGGTGAGGAATCTGTTCTTCAGACTTTGAAACTACTCACTCTAGCCTTTTACACAGGAAAAGACCTTGGACACTCACTTCAAAAAGCAGAAGCCGTGGATTCAATTTCAACCCCTACTAAATCAGTATCTCAGTTGTCTGATAACAAGAAGAAAAAAAAAAGGGTGATGATGGTGGAGGTGATGCTAATGCTGATAAGTCTTTTGTAGACATGCAGCAGGCAGTGGATCAATTGGCATCTGATGATGGTAAGATATTAAGACGCTTTGTTGATTCGGTTTTGTTGGAATGGAATTCAACATCAATACGGGTTGAAGCCAAGTCTGTTCTCTATGGTGCCTGGTTTCATGGAAAGCACTTATTCCGGGGACTTATGCTTACATCATTGTTACAGAAAGTGCCTGTTCTGCCATTATATGGTCAGAATATTGCTGAATATTTTGAACTTCTTACTTGGCTTTTGGGAAAGGGGACTCCAGAACACAGTGCCAACTCTCAGGAGGCTGGATTAATACAGGAATTTTAATGTCTGCCATTTCCAGAGAATTTATGGAGATGTTCTATATTTTTTGCAAATGAAAGTGACTCAGGTCAGAGTATACCACAGCTACATGGTTGTGCTAGGATATGAATTCCGAGGCAAGACATCTCTCCGTATCCGTGGATATGGATTCTGAGTCGAATCATCTCTCCGTATATATTTGTGGATATGAATTCTGACCCAACATAGAAATGCTTTTCATATGTCCATTTCCTTATCCTTTTCAAAAACAAATCCTTAAACAAAACATGAGGATGTACAACCACATATGGCCTCTTCATGTTTTATTTATTGTTACTTTATCCACATAGAAGCCATAAGCAGTTAACATGGTGAGGTGGAACTCAATGCTGCGCACTTATGGATATGCATCTTTGACAAAATTTCACAAAGATCTTTGGGGTTTATCGAATTTGAGCCCCGCCTCCTATGAACTGGTGAAATGTAATATTTAACCAATATAATTGGCACCAACTCTGATGAACTTCTTGGGAGCACATCAGCGTCAGAAAGGCAGCATCGAATAAAGAATTTCAGTAGCCCAGATAGCGGAATTTTTATCTTTCTTATCAGCGATGCAATCATGCTTCTCCTGTGGATTTTTGGACGAACCTTTACAGTTGAAAAGAATCGGTTGGATCATGTGAATATTCAAACGTGGGTGCTCCCAAGATACATTTTCCAGTACCTTTTACTATCTGAAAGACCAAGGATCAATGAACTTATTGAAGATTCCATTCTGGAAGCGGAGAGGAAGGGAGCAAAAGTTATAGGCTTAGGCCTCCTCAATAAGACGGAGGACCTGAACGGCGGTGGAAAACTGTTTCTCAAGCGCCACGAGGATCTCAAAATACGTATTGTTGATGGCAGCACATTAGCAGCTGCCTGTGTTTTGAATTCAATTCCAGTGAAAGAATGGGAGGTGCTTGTGACGTATGGGGGAGTCTCCAAGTTGGGGTGCGGAATGGCTAAGGTGCTCTGTGAACGCGGGCTGAAGGTCCAGCTTCTAGTGGATTCAGAACAGTTCGAGAAAATACAGCTGGGAGTGCCTCCGGAATTTAAACATAACCTCTTCCGTGCTGCAAGTTACCAGTCATGCAGTAACTGCAAGACATGGATAGTAGGAAGACGGCTTAATCAAGAAATTTCAACTCGGGCAGGAGGGCTTGGAATCAATTTGCCAAGTGCGGATAAAGTTATTATATATGATCCAGATTTCAATCCTTTTGTTAATTTACAAGCTCAATCACGAGCTCACAGGATAGGACAAGAAAAGCCTGTGTTTGCATATCAGTGGATAACAGAGTGTTCAGTTGAGGAGAGAATATTGCAGCGGTCAAGAAGAAAGTTGGCTTTGGAGAATCTGGTGATCAAATCCAATAAAAATGAAAGCGTTTGGCAATTTCAACAAGTCCCCTCATCACCGCCTGAACCTCAGCAGCCTAAATCCTTCTGGATGTGAAGGGCTACTCATCAAGCTGAAGGGACAGCCACCGCCACAATCTAAAAAGGCAAAAATTATTTTTTAAATATATGGAACCGCCTAAAAGATTCATGCGCAGTAATTACAGAGTTATGGCCATGAGGCCAGCGCACAGCTCCAGGGCCACCGTTCAACCATTTTGAGGTTGCTCTCTCATACGCAGCTCTCACTTGCATAACTTCAGTTGCCAGCTGCCCCAGAACACCTGTTTTAGATATTTTTATGCATTCATTACCAGCACAACTTAGCATTAAAAAACTTTATTGCTACAGATATCTTTGGGATCTGTTTTGTTAGACATGTTTTCAGTGATTTTTTTCACTTGACAGCGGCTCAAGGGCCAGCATGTAAATACTTCCTATTTAAACAACGTTGTTCGTTGTTCAAAGGGTGAGAGGTGTTTGATCGATAATCTGATTTTGAGACTTGCTGTGTACGCTCTAAGAGATTCAATAAACAGAGCTTGTTGGAACACTTGTGTTTGGACTGTCTAAATGTGGATTTGATGGCTGAAGAATAAAATTACAGAATTCTCGTGCTTCTTCATGGACTAATAAGTTTTCCTCATCTCTTTCTACAGTTGCTATGTTTGCTATATCGTATCTGTGTCATGATCTAAACTTGCAGGAAGAAAGAATAGTTCAGATGTCACTTAGCCGTGCTCTGCCCTCAATTCCTGCTTTTTCTCTATGCTTTCCTTCTAAATTAGCCTATAAATATGAATTCCTCTTAGGCTCATATTTGCACTAGTTTCCTCTGTATATGAATATTGTTGTAGGAATTTCTTAATTGCTCCTATA
>APFE030059246.1:10034-20171 GCA_000404065.3 Pinus taeda
AGATAGATAGATAGACAAATAGATAGATAGATAGATACCCCTTTGACTTTTTATGATAATATAACTTTCGATTTGATAAACTTATTTTTAACCCCTCGTCCTAGTCCATCTAACTATTCCCCAGTCAAATTTAGCCATTATAGTCATTGCTTGATCTTGAATTATAGCCATTGGAGGTCTCCTCTGTCTATTTAACATGCATAGGTTGATTTTCTCCTCAACTTGTCCTGGCGATGAACCACATTTGTTGGTTTGAAAAGCGTTAACAAACGAAATACAATGTGATTTACGCCGAAAAATCTATCATAAATAAGAAAAATTATTTAAAATAAATATTAAAATATATATCATATTAATAATCTATTGAAACATCCGAGATGCAAATGTTAACTATGGCAGTTAAGTTGATTAGACGGAGCGGTGGCGGACAAAGCAGCCACATGGTCCTCTGCAACCTTTTCAAAGCCACCCTGAATGGCATTCATGGCACCTTGCAGGAGCGATTTAATGCCTGCACTAGTTAAGGTAGGGCCATTACCCACTTAACCATGGACCGAATAACTTTCTTGTTATTCTGCCCCTAATTCACTGTGTCTGCCCTCCGCAGGCGAGAGAGCCGAATGAACGCACCAACATTGGTCACAGATGTTCGCTTGTGAGCTGCATTGATTTGGGTAATGGCTTCCACCATTCCCACACCAACTTCTACAATTAGGCTCAAAACCTCCAACCCTATATAACTTCCTCGCATAGCTCTTTTGTCAATTCCTCTTATGTTCCTGCTGACTTACTCCCTATTCCCATAGCCACCACGGTTTTCCATCGTATGCACAGTCGACGTGGTGGCACGAACGATGGAAGTTCTCGTTCCCCTGATCTTCCTTGCCCCAACTCTACTTCCCATGCCTCCTCTGTTGAACATCCCGACCAACACAGTTTCACAGGCCAATACCAAGATACAAGAAGTGGCAGAGGCAGAGCAGGCCTCCATAGTTCAAGTCGTGAAGCTGCGGTTGTTTGCACCGCAACCTTTCCCTTGCCTCTGCATCCTACTCCTCACACCACCCACTTTCGGTTTCGCAGCTCTTTGAACCGCGTGGTTAGAATAGTTATTGTCTCAATCACCATTAAGAAGAGACTGAGCAGCATGCTCCCCTGGATAATTTTATAGACGAGGCGAACAGAGCTGTCTCGAGCAGTAGTAAAAGGGGCAACAATGACGAGGAGGAAGCTGATGAAGGTTAGAACAGAAGGCATGGCAAAGCGAGTGCTGGCAGTCAGCACGTTAAGACCGGCATTCATAGTTACACACATGCCTCTGATAGTCGTCTAGGTGACATGTTAGGCCCACATGTTGAGGCTTGCATGGAGGAAGGCCATTAGGCACTGGGAAGTAGCGAGCCGAACAACTCGAATGACTCGGTGTGTCCAAATGTGGAGGAGCCTGCTCCGAAAGACTAAGCGTTGCGTGTCGTGCTTGCCAAGTGGAATTTATGTCTTGTTCTTGGTTTAGTTTTTGTCCACTCTTATGTGTCCTCAAGACAAATTGTTGGTCTCTTGGTCTAGTTAGGATAAACTGTTGGTCTTGGTAATGATCTGTTTAAATTTGCCACCCCTTTGTGAGCTAATTTTTGGATATATTTTGGACATATCTTTGGACTGGTTTCCCCTCTGTTGGGGCAGTCAGAGACAGCTATCATGGATGCATGCTCATTGAGGCCGACTTCCTTTGTGGCCAAGAATAACTGTAACTACCCTTTTTGTATCATACTAATAGATTAACCTTACTTCGAAAAAAAATAATATATTGAAACAAATTTAAAAAAAAACATTACACTAAATTTTATTTTATTTAAATTAAAAATAAATATAACTAAAATTCACTTAAATTTATTTTATTTAAATAAATGAATTATAAAAATATTATTTAAAACCAACAAAGATATTTTTCCAAATAAAAAGTATCACAACCTATTACTTTATAAAATAACATCCTTGGTAAAAAAAAAAAAACCAAAAAGTACTTCAAAACCTAAATAACAATTGCTAGGGTATATATTTTATGCTTACTCTCCTTTATTTCAAATTTGATGTATCATCAAAACCAAAAAATATACCATATGAATGATATCAAATTAGTAATATATTAAACTAAAAATAGAATGGGTGCAAATGATTTTAGTTTAAAAATTACGATATTTTTCAACATTTGATAGATCCATGATTAAGAATGCTTAAGATACATGTAATATGTGGTATTAATAAAAATTATGTTTAAATAATTTCTAATTAGTTTTGATATGTTTTTCTTAACCTATAAGGATGTATGGTAATGATTTATTCATTGATATATTTAATACAATTTATGAATCAAGTTAAAGTGGAAAAAAATTTAAAATAAATATAATGGATTATGATAATTTTTTAAAATAATATAATTAATAAAAATAGTAAAAAGCACAAATGAAATTTAAATTATAATATGAATATTTACAAGTTTATTTTATTATAATAATTATTAATTATTACTTTAATAATATTGTTTAAAATTCGTTTAACTCTTTTCTTTCAAATAGCTCATTTGATAAAGTATGTAAATGTGTTAACCAAAATTTAAAGAGATCATTGATTGCATCTCTCAATTAATTAATGGTCCAAATCACCAATTCAATTAATTACCAGCAAAGAAAAAGAAAGTTAAAAATTTGAAAATAAGAAAGTGGATTTTGACTTAAAAATATTATTTTTATTATCATTTATCATAGTGTAAAACTAAAGATAATGATATAGGGAAATTTATTTAATAATAAATTATTTAAAATAAATATTAAAATATATCATATTAATAATATATTCAAACAAATTTAAATTTAAGAAAACATTAGATTAAATTAAATTAACTTTTATTTAAATTAATAAAAATAAATATAAATAACATTCCCTTATATTTATTTATATTTAAATAAATAAATTATAAATTATTATTTAAAAATAATAAAGATATTTTTACAAATAAAAAAATATCACAACTTATTATTTTATAAAATTACATCCCTTGGTTAAAAAAACAAAAAGTACTAGAAAACCTAAATAAACTAATTCTGGTATGTTTTATGTTTATTCTTTTTTATCTCAAATCTTACTTTTTATCGAAATGTTTACTCTCTTTTATTTCAAATTTGACCTATTATCGAAACCTAAAAATATACTACATAAATGGTAACTAATTCTCGTCTATTTTGTGTTTACTCTCTTTTATTTCAAATTTGACCTATTATAGAAACGTAAAAATATACTACATAAATGGTATCAAATTAGTGATATATTAAATTAGAATGGTATCAAATTAGTAATATATTAAATTAAAAATAGAGTGGGTAAAATTAAATTAAATTGTTTAAGTTGAAAAATTATGTACAAATAAGGTTAATAATAAAATTTGTTTTATTTAATTAAAATTTTAAATTTATTTTATGTTTGAAAATTAAATACAAATTATGATATGGTACAAGTGGAACCTAGAAATAACTATATTATATAGTAAATTTAAGCCTGAACTTAAAAAGGAAGTGTTAACGTTATTTAACAAATAGGAGCTGGAGTGGGTGAAAGTTTTCTATCCTAATTAAATCATCGCAAGATTTACTGCAAATTATAGCAACCCCCGAGTGATTACAAGATTGCCACTTTGACTACGAGAACAACATCCAAAACCGCTAGATGATTGCAATGATGACACCGTTGATTACAAGAACGGCATCCCGGTTTTGGATAATTACAAGAATGGCACCGTTGATTACATGAACGGCATCCAATGTTTCCGACAGAAAACCGTTGGAGGAGTGAGAGCTTTTCCCTGACACATTATTTTATTGGCATTCTATTCTCATAATTAACTGCAAATTAAACCAACCGTTGGATGATTACAAGTATGGCAGCTTGATTGCGAGGATAACATCCAAAACCGTGGGATGATTACAAGAATGGCACCTTTGATTACAAGAACGGTATCCAATGGTTCTCCGTTCGAGGACAAAGAAGTTTTTCCTAACACATGCTTTCATTGTATTAACTATCGAATCCATCTCTTCTGCGCCAAGCTCCATCAATCCACTGGAATTGGTTTGGATATGAAAAATTGCAGCATCTGTTGAAAACTTCAATTAGCAGGTTAAACTGGAGTACCTTCACATCTTGATTCTTCTGGCTTCCTCTTTCTTTGTACTGCGTTGTCTCGATGTGTTTTTTGTCTTCATGGATATGTGTGCGTTGGCCGCTGTTAATGGGTGGGAGACGAGACTTCTTGGTCTCTATGTTCACATTTGATGGGCAGAGGAGGGTACGGCATGGCGTTGGCAGCTTCTTGGTCTCTATCTTCACATTTGATGGGTAGAGGAGGGTATGGCATGGGTAGAGGAGGGTATGGCATGCTCTTGGCAGCTTCTTTCTCACTTCTTCACTACACAAATTCATCATTTTTTGTCCCACTAAAGATTATTGTTCAAGGCTGGTTACAAGCAGGACTACATTTGTGAACTATTAGCCTCTCAACGATTTCTTTGGCTCTCCCATAAAACAAACCCCGGTCGTTCCTCTCATCAGACTTGCACAGGTACAGTGAGATTGAATTCTGCTCATGCTCTTGCGTAAATGGTTCTCTTGTCTTGATATTTGCACATGGTTTTCTGTTATTTGCTCATGATTTTGAGTTAACATTTACGTGGGTATTAATATTTAGTCTGGATGCTTTAGAATTTATTTGATATTTTTATTTTAAAACTTTCGGTTTAGACTCATAATTATTTTTCTTAGTTTCGAGTACAAACTCTGGAAACTTAATCTTATATTATTTTTTCTAAATAGTGCATATTTTAGTGTTGGTTAATTTAAATTCTAGAAAATTTATTGGTTTTAAAATCTATATCTATGTATACCCTAAAGGCTTTATGAACGTTAGTGAATAAGAGGAGCTTTCTTTAGCGAGATGACAAATGCACAATCTCAACAACTCTTGTGAACAATATGATGCTTGATTTCAAAATGTGGTCTATTGCATCGAACAAGGCTTCAGATATGGTCATTTTCTGTTGTAAATATATCAAGTTACTTTTCCTACTATTTAGGTTGACATAGGGTTTTTATACCATAGATATCCTACATTGACATAGGGTTTTTATACCATAGAAATCCTAAATACTACCCTTAGTCGTCAATTCATAGATATAGGTTGTCTTTCCATTCTAAATATTAAGGCCTGATTATCCAAAAATTTGTCAAAAGGAATGTGCTTCATTGTAGTTCTTCACTCCTTACAATGATACCATCATCCAGAAATTTATGGAAAGGAAAGCGCTGCATTGTAGTACTTGACTCCTTGAGATGCAGGTTAAGGTGGTTTGGACTAATTATACTTGTTTTGGTGGCTTGACTGCCTTTTCTCCTTTGTCAACATGTTATTGCAGTCGTCATTAACTTTTAGTGGAGGCCTAATGACATCCTATCACAGCTACCATTATGCTTTAATAGATGTCCGATATCCATTTTAAGTCGAATTCTTGGAAAATATAAGACATGCCATTTGAAATAGGAGCCTAAACTTGTATATTAGCCGGCTAAACCTACCTGGCTTTTACCTTTATCTTCGACTGCCCCAACTCTTTGTATATGGCTTTGCCTGCCGTATTATGAAAATTTTCATTATTCGAAATGCTACAGTTGTTCTCATCTTCAAATAAATTCGTTTTCAGAAGAAATCTAGTTATCTAACAGCTTTTTTGCAGTTATGGAAGGATTACAAACATAAGTTTAGAGAGACATAGTTCAATATTATCAATATTACAGGGACAGCCAGAAGTTCATGTAGGTAGTTGTTATGAAATACATCATTATTTGAAATTATATATATATATATATATGATTGCTTTTTTATGTAATGCATAATTGTTGACAGTATGTAATGAACTTGCATTTTTATTTCTTTATTATTTTGATAGTGGTTATTTATCACCAATTATATCTATATTAATAGGTTATTTTAAGTATTTATTATTACTATAAATAACTTTTATTGTTTAATTGTATTGGTGTAAACATATTATTTCCAATGTTTACTTTTATACAAGTAGAACTATAATGTAGAGATAGAGAGGTAGTGAGAGAGGGGTAGAGCTAATGTAGGAAAGGGAGAAAGATTGTGAAGAGGCAACATAAGGGGCAAAGGGCATGGGAGAGCTCGGACAGCAAGGAAGCATTGGAGAGAGGGAGAGAGAGGGGCAGAGGGAACAAGGGATAGAGAGGGACGTGAGAGGGAGAGTGAGAGATAGAGAGGAGGGGGTGAGTGGGTGACGCATGGGTAAGGGCATAAGGGAGCCATGGAGAGGGAGGGAGCAAGGGAAGGGGAGAGAAGTAGAGGGAGCAACCGGTAATATCGGAGGCAAGGGAATGAGGGAGAGAGGGAGAAGGAGGGTGCAGCGAAGGGAGAGAGAGGTTGTAGGAGCATGAGAGAGGGAGTGTGGGAGAGAGAGGGAGGAGGAGAGTGAGAGAGAGAGGGGACGAGGGGGTGATGTAAGGGGCAAGGAGTCGAGGGAGGGAGAGAGGAGGGAGAGAGGGAGGGAAAAGGAGTGAGGGAGGTAGAGATAGTGAGGATATGGAGAGAGAGTGAGGGAGGGAGAGGGAGTGGAGTAGGGAGGGAGGAAAGGAGAGAGGGAGAGGTAATGAGGAAGGGAGAGGGATAGAAAGAGGGTGAGCACGATAGAGGGGGGTGAAGGGAGAGAAAGGGAGAGGTAGTGAGGAACAGAGAGGGACCAGAAGAGGGGGATCACAAGAGGGGGGGTAGAGAGAGAGGGAGAGGTAGTGAGGCAGGGAGAGGGTAGTTAGGAAGAGAGAGGAGTAAGAAAGGGATAGGGTGATAGTGAGAGAGGGTGTGAGTGAGAGAAAGGGAATAATAGAGACAGGGAGAGAGGAAGTAGGATAGGGAGAGAGAAAGAGAGGGAGTAGGACAGGGAGAGAGAGAGGGAGGGAGGGAGGAGGTGATGTAGGGGCTACGAGAGTGAGTGAGTGAGGGAGAAGGAGGGACAAGGGGTTAGAGAGAGGGACAAGGACAGGGGGTGAGGGAGCAAGGGGGGAGTGAGTTAGGGGGGAAGGAAGCAAGGGTGGAGTGAGAGGGAGTGCAGGAGGCAGAGAGAGAGGGAGAGAGGTAGTGAGGATGGGAGAGGGAGCAGAAGAAGTAGAGCAAGAGAGGGTGACGGACGAATGAAGAGAGAGAGAGAGATGGACATAGGGAGAGGGGAGAAGAGAGAGAGGGGGGTGAGGAGGGAAGAGAGAGGGGAAAGAGTGGGAGAGAGTGAGAGAGGGGGTGAGGGGGTGATGTAGAAGGAAAGGGAGTAAGGGAATGAGGGAGATAAAGGGATCAAGAAAAAAGAGGGAAAAGTAAGAAAGGAAGAGAAAGGGAACAAGAGAGGTAGAGAGTGAGAGAGCAAGAGAGAGTGTGAGGGGGTGACGTAGTGGGAAAGGGAATGAGGGAGTGAGGGAGAGGAAGGGAACATGGGAGGAAGAGAGGGAGAGGCTGAGAGGTAGTAGGAGAGAGAGATTTTCCTTGTGGAAGGAAATAAAAAATTGTAGGCTAGACTTGGAGGTTCAGATGCCAATGTATTAGAATTTATATCTATGTGACTTCTGTGGAATTTGAGGAGCTCGGGGGGGAGATGATTGGACGTAATAGCCAATTTCTCATTGGAAGGGCGGCGTGGCCTAACTTGTAAATTTTTGGTCATCAAATAGGAGATAAGTGTTTAACTATTTAAGACCTTGGATTTCCTATTTTGTTGTTTCTTTTGTTTTACAAAAAAGAACTATGAATATTTCGGATGAGAGCACGAGGGTTTCACTAGTGGATCAATATCATGCCACGTTGATTCATATTGGGGGATATTTATTGAGGAAGAAATGACATAATATATTGGGGTATATATAAGGGGTAAATGGTTTTTATATTGGAAAATAAAAAAAATGTAGCTTAAAGCTAATGAAAAGATAAAGGAGTATAAAAAATGTTAATGAAAAAATCGATACCTACAATATCTACTGAAAGTAGGGGTTCTCTAAATTGGGAAGATGTATTGGGTTCATATTGGTAGGAGGTTAAATAATGTGTTTTTTAGAGGGATTTTCCAATATGTAGTCAAATTAAGGGTATTTAATATGCCACAAACGCACGTGATATGTTAGAGGTTCACTGAGTGAATCCCCCGTGGATGAGAACCACTATTAAATGTTTTCATATATATATGCTACGACATAGGGAATAAAAGTTATTGTTTGTAGGATGTATATTAATTATCAAATTGGAGATTGAAAGCCATTATTTCTAGATTGTTTTGAAGGATGGAACTAGCATTTACTTTTCATGATTAATTAAGATTTTAAATAAAATCAGCTGTAAACCATTGTAATATTCATTAACTTGTACAAATAAAAATATGTTAGTAAACAGAAAGTTGTAATAAAAAAAATGTAACCAAAACAGTGGTGGTTAACCCATAACAGTGGAAGTTAAGTACTCATATAATAAGTTACAGTAAAATAAAGGTTACTTTTTGGGTATGCCAATTGGGAGGTTGATAATAATTTTTGAAGATAAGTTAAATACAAATAGGTAAGTACAAATATACAATCCTATTTTAGCAGCTACAACACCCTCCAAAATTTTGGCCCGCATCCAAATTTCGGAGCCTTCCTTGGTTTTTCCTTTGATGGTTTCAAACACTCGAGTTCACCCCATGAGCTCTTCTGAAATCTTTTCACCTTTTTCTCTTGTTAGACCAGCAGTCATCTTTCAGCATGTTGATTACCTTGTCATGCTTGTGATCTCATTCTGGTGTGTTTGAAGGTTTGTATTTATGTTTTTGGGTTGTCTTCACGATGTAAACATTCCTCGCACCCACACACAAAGTTGTAAGCACTATTACGCAAGTTTCATCTCGGACATCTGAAGGTCTATCACAAGTGTCACACTTGCCGCTCTCAACTCCAAGAAAGTCTCAGTGAGGGCATGTTTCGCCTTATTGTCATGATGGTCTATGTTGTCTCGTCGTCAAGTATGATAAGTGTATGTTCACAATGTGAGTCTGCACAATTTGTTTTCTTTTGACACTTAGTCATTTTCCTTCCTCTGCATTGTTCCCTAGAATTACGTAGCGCTGCCTAGATGACCCTTACTACCTTGCCCTTCCGTACCTCCAAAAACTACATAGACATGTTTGGAAATTTCCTTGCTGACTCTCCTAAAATACTTCCAGAAATTGTGCAGCCATGTTCAGAAGGCCCCTCTGCAGCATAGCTTTCTCTTCCCTCAAAAAATTGCAGAGACATGCCTAGCTCATCATTTGTTGCCTTACTCTGCCTTGCCTCAAGAAATTTCACAAAAGTGTCTGACACTTCCCCTACTGACTGTCCTGCGTTGTTCCTAGAGATTGCGTAGTCATGTCTAGTATTCTTTGTTCCCTCTGGAAATTGCACCAAAATGACCAGAAGTCCCTCTATATCCCACTCTATGTTCTCTATGAAAACTGCGTAGAAGCTCCCTCCCTCAAGATCCCAACTTGCAACTGACAATAGTGACTCTCACTGCGTAATCTTGCCTCCCAGTGATCACTACGGATATTTTCCTCACAGCACAGGTTATCCTCCCAGAATGCATCATTCCAGCCTAAACTATGCTCTGCTCTGTCTTAGTGAGTTGTCGTTCCTCCCTATCACCCGGAACATGAGAACAATGCTTCATGCTAGACTAGGAAAATTTCAATTTGATGTCATCCTGTCATCAGTGAATTGTAGGAACATGTACACTGGTAGATCATGGCGATACGATGAATGGGATGAATAAGGAGCACACATGCTAGAAGACTTGCTTGCAGCTAGACGGAAATACTAGGCATGTCAAGCAATAAGCAAAAGGAACACATGCATTGAACCATCAAGCAATACCAAGACCATCAAAGACCCATGGCACTATTCCATGTGAAGGAGAAGACAAAGCACACCAAGAGTACATCCATCACTCAACAACTTGATATGGACACCATAGTTAGCTGGTACATGTCAGCAGTGTCATGTCGAGTTGTGTCATGAACTCTCTTA
>APFE030059248.1:0-50375 GCA_000404065.3 Pinus taeda
TCAAAATAGGGGCAGAGAGGTCATTTTTTGGGTGTTTTTGACCTCCTGGAGACTAAAATAATGCCCAAATTTCTTGCCCAAGCACCAGTAGTCATGATTTTTCATGCTGAATCCAAAAATGTAAGCCATTTATCATTTGGAGCTCCCAATCCTAAGCGCCGCGCTAGTGGCACGGCGCACAGGGAGAAAAAACCTGTGTTGTGACCAAAAAATTTCCATGTGACCAAAATTGCCCCAAATTTCTTAAAATTTGGGCTGGAGGTTCTCTAAGAGGCACTATGCTAGGTCACAAAGGCTTCAGCCAAGATTCGAAGCTGATCTTGCTCTTTTTGCCTCTTTTGCCTCTTTGTTGCTTTGCTCAATTTTGCCTTCAAGCTCCTTATCCGAGCCTTCGCACTCATGTTCTGTGCCTTGTAATGATAAACCATCCTCATCAGTATGGTTTTGTCTCTGTTAGCCTTCTCCAGTAGTCTCTCAAGGTGGATGCTGATCCACTCTAGCCAGGACTCACAGTCATTGTTAATCTCTTGCTCCAAGGTGGTGAGCTCGATCCTCCTTTGTTGGGCAACTTGTCGATTCTCACGGATGCTTTGCAGCTCCATGATCTCATGATTGTCCTCAAGCTGCTTGTTCTTTTGCTCCAAATACCTGACGATCCATTTTTCCCTCTCCAAATTGAGTGACAAATCTTGGATCTCCGTGTTCCGGTCCTGATTGTCATCCTAAGTTTGGCACTCTCCACATCTGCATCATCATCTTGAATGAGGATGAAGTCGACCTCCTGTTCACCTGATGGCCCCTCATCATCCATGGGCTTCTTGCCCTTGTCCTGTACCTGTGTCATCGATGCCGGAAGTGAGGCCCCTTCCACCCTGGGTGGAGATAACACTTGCTTTTCTACTGCAAACAAGTGCCTACTGCCTCTCTGATATGTAATGAATACTGGCATAGTAGTGGTCTCATGGATTTCATACTGATGAGAAGGACCACCTATCTCATGCTCTGCCTCTGATAGTACCTATGAAGTGCTGAAGAGGTCACGGGAGACGAAGTGCTCCCAAGCAATGCCCTGCAATCCCAACTGATGATCCACCAAAATCCGGATAAGAGCAAAGTGATAAACATTGTTAAGCTGTTGCTGAGGGGTCTTATGTTGCATGAAGGTGTTCATCCTCTCTATGTTCTTGCAAATGAAAAATGGGAGGTTCATCATCCGCACCTTGGTAAAGTGCATGAGCAGCCTGATGTGATAGGCATATAGATGAGAGAACCTCCCCTCACAGCTGAAGTGTTTCATGATCAATTTCATGAGTGGAGCATACTCATCTTTCAAATATCTGAATGGAAAGACTCTTGTGAGCTGCCTCAAGAATCTGGCCTTAATGTAAGGCTCGTAATGTTGCCTATCCACCTTATTCTTCTTATGCCACTGTTCTCCAACATTTGGTATGCCTGTTGCCACTAAGATAGTTTCGGGTGTTAATGTGAAGGTGACCTCGACCAAGATAGACTGGCCTCCATATAGGTGAAGCACAAAAAGATGGGCCAACTCATGATGAACTCTAACATTAGCCACCCTTTGAAAAAATTCAAAACATGATAAGTGCTGGAAACATGACATGGCAAGAGGGCAGGCTTGCAATTCAGTGAGGGTAGTTGGCTCATCCCTAATGTGTTTGCCACTCTTGTGATGTCTCCTGGGAGCCTGTTCTTCTGAGGATGAGTCACTTTGTGTTTCCATCTCATACTCTAATGAATGCTCTGATGCCATGACTGCTGTGTGTACTGTACTTAGGCTGCCCTTTGATGATGATGTGAAGCTGGGTGCTTTTGTGATATTTTCCACCAAGGGGAGCAATGAAAAAAGGGAGTATTAGGAGGGGAGTAATATGATGGGAATAGGGGTTATGGGGAGAAGTTTGTTTAGGGATATGTAGGGGGTTTGGGTATTTGATAGGGTAGGTTTTTGGGGTTTCGACAAGGTAGCATTTTGGGGTGTTATGTTGACAAATAAGAGGAGGGGATAGGGAGGGGATAGGGAATAGGGTTTGGTAGTGTTTTAGGGTAGGGATAATAGGAAAAATTAGAAAGGGGGATAGGGAAAAATGGAAAGCAAGGGAAAAATGAGGAGTGAAAATGGAACCTTGGCACTAACACGACAATTTTTCAACCATAGCCACCATAGTTTTGATGTTTTTGAGTGGTTGGTTTTATGAGTTTTTATGGCAGTTAAACATAGCCAAGAACCACCATATCATTCATAAAATTTGATGAGCAAGTCGTGATATAGAGCCTACCTGTCAATTTGAGGGGCTTCACAAGCAATTTGAGGAAATTTGGCATGGTTTCGGGCCTTTGTGGGTGTGCGCCACGCGCCAAACCCAATGCGTCGCGCCTTGAGTGTGCACCGCGCCCGTTGAAAGTTTGCACTAAGGGTTGGCTCTGTGTGCGCCGCACCCTTGTGTGTATGCGCCGTGCCCTAGGAACTGCCTCCAACTTACTCTTAAACTCACACTTTTCTCTCCTAATCACCTTGCAATGTCTCCCTATGAACTTGATTTGCACAATGACTTTGATTTTGGTGGAAAATTGTATATAAAGACTTTGAAGTCATGCGTTAAATTTTTTCTTCTCCAAAAACCCATTTTTCTAATGTTATGTTTTGACACTTTTTCACTGACTTAAAGCAACACTAAATTTCACTTTTCCCTTTGAAATTTTAGCTCAAATGATGAAATTTTCGGCACTCCTTGCAGGGATTGCATGACAGGGCATTTTGGCCATGGAAACCATGACTACACCGAAAGAAATCAACTGATGAATTTTTTGAAAAATTTATCACCAATGAAACTGTTTGACCTTTCTTCAAAATAGAGTTTTGAAGAACAGTCGAAGTCTATCACCATGACGATGAAATTCTCTGAATCATAACTTTGTAAGGGCCTCACTCTGGCCTGCATGGCTTTATTGGACATATTTGAAGACCAAATTTATTAATCCCTAGACCTAATTATTGAAAATGACTTTTGTCCATTAAAGGCCCAGACCTTGACTGTCGTGGACTTTAGTGATCATTGAAAAAAAACCTAAGCCAGCAGGAGCCAGACATGAGGGGAAATGACTAGCATGACCTTTTCCATCAGATTATGGCATGCCCCTAACAGAATGCAGCCGGGTGAATGGAGTGGGACACCTAAAAATGAAATGCATAAAGAGTTTTGATCTCTGATGGAGGACTGACAAGATCGACTCTAACAGGGGGGAAGGGAACAATGGAAAGAAGGGGAAAAATGAGAGGTGAAAGAGGAGCCTTGGCATCAACACAACAAGTTTGCAACCCTAGCAACAATGATTTTGATGTTTTCAAGTGGTAGGGTTTGGGTGTTTTTTATTGCAATTATAAACGGCCATGAACCATCATTATATCCACAAAATTTGATGAGCAAGCAAGATGTAGACCCTACCTGTCAATTTGAAGGGTTTCAAAGTGATTGATTACAAGTTTGGCACAATTTTGGGCCTTTGTGGGTGTGTGCCGCGCAAAAAAATTAGTGAGCCACGCTCTGTATATGTGCCACGCCCATGTATTTCCACCACTGCGGGGTCGCGCTCTGTGCACCATGCTCTCTATGTGCGCCGCACCCCTCTGTGTGTGCGTCGCGCTGTGGAAAACACCTCCAATCTCACTCCAAACATGCACTAGCTCCTCACAACTTCTTTGTAATGTTTCTCTCTACCTTGGAATGAAAAATTACTATGTTTCCTTGTGGAAATTCTTTATAAATACCTTGGAGTCATGGGCTTAATTTTGTTTCTTCAAAACCCACTTTGATAATGTTTTTTATTTTGGCACTTTTTCCTGATTTAATTCAACACTGAATTTCACTTTTCCCTTTGAATTTTTAGCTAGAATAATGAAATTTTCGGCACTTTTTTGCAGGGGTTGTATGATAGGGCATTTGGCCACGACAACCATTATTGTGCCTGAAGAGATCAACTAGAGACTTTTTTTTTTTGAAAATTATCACAAATGACACACTGTTTGACTTTTCTTCAAAATAAAGTTTTGTAGAACAGTCGTAATTTGTCAACATGACGATGAAAATCTTTGAATCATAGCTTTGTAAGGGCCTCCCTCTAGCCTGCATGGATTTATTGGACATGGTTGAAGACCAAGTTGACTAATCCCTAGACCTAATGACTGAAAATGACTCTTGTCCATTAAAAGATCGAGCATTGACTGTCATGGACTTTAGCGAACATTGACAAAAGACCTAAGCCAACAGGTGCTAGACATGAGGGGAAATGAATGACAAGACCTTTTCCATCAGATTATGGCATGCCCCTAGTAGAATGCAACTGAGTGAATGGAGTAGGACTCCTAAAATGAAATGCAAAAAGATTTCTGATCTCTGATGGAGGACTAACAAGACCGACTCTAACATTGGCTCCAATGGGGGATGGTAGCTCCTTGGATGTGCCAAGAACAACAGTTCTCTGGAAGAGCTAGAAAGTGCCTTCATCCATTCGGCTATGGAGTCATTATTTCAACAAATAACACAAGACTCTGATTCATTTATGAAACTACAATGACCAAAAATTGACTCAAATTTGACATTGAAATGACTTGAAGACTAACTTGACAAACTCTAACCAAATTGAAATAAAATGGTATTTACAGTGACATTGGAAGTAGTGTCAATAACTCAGAAATGGTACCAATTGAGGAGCTGACCATTGATCGGCCCTCCTGGACAATCTTCCCCATTCATTTCCTTTAGAAGAAAGGCCTTCTGACCTCGATATGCTGCAATCTTGGAGAGACCTTTCCAGAGGTTCTCAAACTTACCGTGCTTACCTTTTTCCTCATTCCTTGCATCCCACTTCAGCAGCACATCATCCAACTGACATTTGTCTGCCTTTGCTTTTCTGTCATAAATTTTCTTAATCCTCTTCTGCAACTTGGACGTGTTCTGGAAGACTTCTTCTCTGGTCTGCTGTAAGTGGACCATTTGATTCAACCTTCTCTGCATAGGATCATATTCACTTCTGGCCTCCTAAAGAAGTTTGACTATCGGGGCCGTGAGAGAGGTGGGAAACACTGTATCAACTCCATAAACAAGCTCAAAAGGTGACGTACTAATGGATTTCTTCTGACTAACCCGATCTGCCCAAAGTGCATTGACCAACCTCTTATGCCAGCTCTTCTTGTTTATTTCCAGCAGCTTCTTGATGATGTTGACCAATGATTTATTAGAATATTCCGCCAATCCATTGCCTCATGGATGATAGGAAGTTGAGCGACCCAAAATGATGTGGTATTTATGACAAAACTCTACCATCTTTTTTTATTTCAAAGCTGTTGCGTTATCATTGATTAACTTATTCGGGCAACCAAAGCGAGACAAGATGTTATTTTCAAGGAATGAAATAATTACCGCATCTGTATCTTGTATGGTGGGAATTACCTCGATCCATTTCGTGAAATAATCTGTCACTGTGAGGATCCATCTATGCTAACTAGAAGAAGCGGGATGAATTTCACCAATGAAATCCAACCCCCATTGCTGAAAAGGGGTACTCACCTCAATGGGATTAAGTGGAAAAGGCTATAACTTCTGCCTTCCTTCAAAAATCTGACACTTATGACAGCTCTTGACCATCTTATATACATCAGCAAACAATGTCGGCCAATAGTAACCCGATTTCAGAATTTTATTTGATGTTGATTTCCAAAAAAGGTGACCACCACAGTCTCCCTTGTGGCAATCCTCCATGACCTTCTTTGCTTCCTTTTCCACCAAACAATTTAACAAAACGCCACCAGGATCTTTCCAATATAGTGCAGAATTTAGAATGCAAAACTTGGCAGCCTTCAATTTGAGTGTTCTAGCTTTGTTTCTAGTCATGCCAGGTGGAGATGAAAATTTTTTAAGCACATATATGATATCTGAATACCATGGAGAAAGAGAAAACTTTTCAGCTACCTGAATTGACAATCCTTCATCATTCTCATCGGACATAGCAGTGATCAGATTTATGTCTAAGGTGTGCAAGTTTGACTCGGCCATTAACTTTGCCAATCCTTGTCCTTTAACAAGCTTTGTGGGCTTTATTTCCACATCATATTCCAACAAAGTTGCAATCCACTTGCCTCGTCTTCCTTCCAGATCGGTCTGCACTAAAACATCTTTGATAGCAGCGTTAGGAACATAGGCCAAAATATGAGAATGTAGAATATATACCCGAAAATCTTTCAATGCTTTCACAGGTGCAAGGGATTTTTTCTCAATGATGTTGTATTTTAAGGATGCATCTCTTATAGCTATGCTGAAGAAAGCAATGGGTCTTTCATGATCATCTCTTTTCTGCAATAACACAGCTACCATAGTATGCTCCAAAGCAAATGAAAACAATATTAAATCCTGAGTGTAGTATGGGCTGACTAGAACTGGAGCTGAAGAAAGAGCCAATTTGACTAAATTGAAATATTTTATAGCCTCCTCTGTCCATTTCACTTGGTTTTCCTTCTTAAGCATGTTTGTAATCTCTCTTAGGTGCTCAGCAAGATTAGGTACAAAGCGGCATAGAAAATTCATTTTACCATTGAAAGATTGAATCTCTTTCTTATTCCGGGGCAAATCAATTTTCTGAATCGCTTGCACACGTGATGGGTCAATATGAATGCCGTCTTTTGAGATAATGTGCTCGAGTAGTTTGCCTTCCTCCATGGTGAACAAGCTCTTTTTCGGATTCAATGATAGGCCATATTTTCTGCACTTTTAAAAGACATTTTTTAGATGGTACATGTGTTCTTCATCAGATTTGGAAAACACCATCAAATCATCTAGGTACACAACCAAAAAGACATCCTTCTCATTTGCGAAAGCCAAGTCCATTGCACACTGAAATGTGGCACTTGCATTCTTCAAACCGAAAGGCATTTTAGCGTAATGAAAGGTTCCCCATGGAGTGGTGAATGTTGTCTTGTCTCGGTCATCTTCATGGACATAAACTTGGTTATATCCGAAATAACCATCAAGTAGTGACATACGAGATGCTCCCACTACTCACTGAAGTATATGGTCCATTTTGGGTAGTGGATAGTTATCTTTCAACGAAAATTTATTAAGATTTCTAAAATCAATGCACAAGCGAATCTCACCTGTCTTCTTTCGTACGAGCACCAAATTAGAGATCCAATCTGAAAATCTGATGGGAACAGTGATTCCTCATTTGTACAACCTATTTATCTCCTTTTCAACTGATGGCAGCAGCTTTGGATTTATCCTTCTCAACTTCTGTCTGAAAGGTTTATGATTGAGCTTAATCGGTATAGTGTGCTTAATTATATTGGTATCGTATGTCTTTAAGTCATAATAGTCCCAAGCAAACGCATCTGCAAATGAAGAAATCAAACTGATATATTTGTCCTTGACCTCTTGTGGCAATGCTTTAGACAGTTTTACCATTTTAGGATTAGCAGTTGTTCTGACATTGACCTCTTCCACACGCTTCTCTGTTGGCTGCAATGTTGGTTTGCAGGCTACATCATCTTAATCAAAGAGTTATTCTAAAGGTATCAAGCCTTTAGGAATAACGTTATTATTTAGCTGCAACACGTCCATTTCATTGATATGCACATCATCTGTACCATTACCTTTACCATCATCATTTTCTACATCAATTGAGGTTTCTTTGAACTTACCTTTGTTTTGTAGAAAATCATCAATCTCCTCATCATCTTGGAAAACTTGCCAATATCTCTAATTTTCTGGGAGTGTCGTACAATGCTTGACATGGATTTCAAATTTATTACTAGAGTTCATTGGGATTTTCAAACTACTTGCTGCCTTAGCAAGAGCTTCAACAATGCTATTTTGTATACGAGGAACACATGTCAAGGTGTATTCTGAAAATAATTTTTAGGATGTCTAGGACTGCATTACGGTAAGCCCGCATCCAAGGATGCTTTGCTTGATATTTGCCTCTGACCTGCTTAATTACCAATTCAAAGTTTCCATACACTGAAATCCTCTTAGCATTCAACTTTCTTAGAATTTTTAGGCCAGCAATCAGAGCTTCATACTCAACTTCATTATTTGAACAATCAAAATCTAACTTGTAAGAGCATACCCGCACGTTACTAGGCACTTTGTTCGGGGTGGAGAAAGGACTGCGTACCCAAATCCCAATTCCAGCGCCATCATTTCCCACTACTCCATCGAAATCCATGGTCCACAAACCTTCTTCCTCTTCTTGCAAGTGTTGAAAATCTGTTTGCTGTGCTTTGTCTACTTGCTATCCATTACTTTCAGCTAATTGCTCAATGGTGTTTTGCTGTTCTTGTCCTTCTTTCTTTAAAACTCCTCTGAAATTTTCTGTTATTTCTGGAATATCATCTCCTTCTACTAACTGATTATCGATATCATTGAAACTATCAGAATACAAAACAAAAGACTCTAAATATGTATGTACATAATTAATCGGATGATTTATTGGTTTCTCCTTGCTTGTAATCATGTATTTCATTTTTTGTTCCCGATATAATTTCCTCATTTGGCCAAACACCGGAATCGTTGCATAGGAGAAATCTAGTTGTTGTGTCCCTTTCAATTTCGCTACCCAAGACCTGGAAAGAAGCATGCCAAATCTGGGAGGAATATCTGCTACAATAATATCCATCAAAACATTCTTCATTAGGATTTGATCCAGACTCACAACCAAGTCTTTGATGAGCTCGATACATCTTACTCTGCTGTAATCAAACGAATAGAGATCATGGTATTGCCGGGTGATGTCTAGACCCAGCTTATCCATGATAGCTTTGGGCATGAGATTGTGAGAAGCTCCGGAATCGAACATGGCATTATGTAACACAAAATCATGAAATCTTAAACTGATATAAAAAGGTGGCACATCACTATCAGGAGACTCACCATTCGATGCTGGCCCAAAAATCATTTCAGGTTGATCATCTTCGACATTCACCATGTCAGACATTGGGTCCAAATTCAACATTTTAGATACTTGCCCTCTATAACTGTTGTTCCTCATTATTTCAGTCAAGGGAATGGATACCTTCAATTTAGAAATTTCATTCTCTAAATTAAAAGCGGGGATCTTTTCTACCTCTTTGACTGGGATTTCTTTCCTTTCCTTTTCTTCCGATGCAATTGGCTGATGTGATTGTTCGGCTGATGGTGATTTGCTGCTATCCAGACCAACTGCCTCCTTTCCTTTCCTTTGTGCAACTGATGAATCATTTTTTGATGCCTCAATATCCTTCCTCTTCTGAATTGGTTTAACCGGCATGTCTCTGTTTCTAAGTGAATATCATTGTTACTGGGAAAACAGAGAATTCATATAGCCTCTTTGGTACTCATCTGATTCTTCCTCCAAAACGGTGTCATTTCCTAGAATGAAATCTGCCTCTTTGTGTACAGCCGAACTTTCTGCATACTCCTCATCCTCAGTGATATAAATAGGCAAATCATCAGGAGTAAAGAGGTGGTTTTCTTCACCCATTATATTCCCATCCTCATCTGACTCTGGTCCATGCACAAAATTTTGCTACAAAGGTGTTTGTACTGGCTACTGTGCTGTCTGCTCTTAGGCTCACTGATCTCTCTGCCTTATTCTATATTGTGGCTGTTGCTGGCCACGGAAGTTAGGATTTCTAACTTGCGGCTCAAGTTTGTCAAGTTTCACCCTTTCAAGCATCTTCTCAACCTTCCGGAGTAGTTGATCTACCGAGGAAGATTCTTCTTTTACGGTGACCTTCTTTTCTGCCTTAGCTCTAGCTCTCTTGGTCAGCAGATTTGCTTCAACGCTGACCGCTATCTTTTGCATGTCTTCCATTATGGCTAGTTCTCTCTCTCCTAATTGATAAGCCATGTTAGCATCAAAACCATCCGGGAACTTCACCATGGCTAGCCCCATCGGTGGCCTTAGATGATTGGGAATTTCATTATAAACATAATTGAATCTAATGCAGTAGTCTTGGACCGACTCACCAGTGTTTCATTTGATTTGCTCATATTTAGCCAGAATTTGAAGAGGATTCTTTTTCACTTCCCAGTGGTTTAAAAATTATCTTTATAGGTCGGCCAAGGTAGCGATATGTGTAGCCGGCAAACCTCTGAACCATTTCCTCACTTCACCTGCAAATGTCTATACAAAGAGTCTCATTACCACATTCTCTGCATTGATCTCGTGAAGTTCATAGAAATCTGCCATTCTGTCCACATGTTGCTGAGCGGTAATGCTGTTAGGAGTGCCATCAAAAAATGATATTTTTCTTTGATAATCTTTGGGCATATCATCTAAAACTTGAGGCAGAACAAGGGGTGCAAAACAGGTAGCCATCACTCTTGGTGGATTTGGCCTTGGAGGTGTTGGAGGAGTGTGTACAGTTTGTAGGGGCTAGCAATTGGAGTTTGAAGCTGTGCCAAAATGTAATTATCAATTGACCGGTTAGCCCTTTCAGTCACCAAGTCTACAAGAAACTGTGGATTGGTGACAGTAGAGTCAAATTCCCTTTCGAATTTAGTCTCAAACAATGCCATTTCAAATTGCTCATCAAAATCTAGCTCTTCAAGATATTCAAAAATGTCAGGACATGAATGGGATTTGAACACGGTAGATATAGCGCTCTCTTGACGACGAATTCTTGGAATCAAATTGGGATTTTTGTAGACGTGCAGAGGATCTGGATCTGGATTAGCTCTGGTATATCTTCTAGAAGCCAGCGTTCTATTAAGAAAAATCAAAGGACACGACCAACTCACTCAGCCTATAAAATCCTAAACTTATCATCCGAAAGCTTAGAATTATCAAGAAGTTAGGGGAGTAATTTCGTTCCCCAGTGGAGTCACCACTATGTTAGCACCTAAATCCACCTTAGGCTGAAGGAAGGCAAAATTCAGAGTAACCACAAACCACGCTCAGTTTGGTAGCTAGCCCTACCAGAATAGGAGAGGGCTCTCTCTGTGTCACACTCAGTGAATAAAAAAACGATATGGTCTGAGATGACTTGCAGTGAGTATTGATTTTAAGCTAGTAAATAAATATGGATACAAGAAGCAATTTTTTATAAATGACTAAGTTTCTGGGATGTATGGGACCAACGAACAACAATGAGCAGAGAATTTAACACAAAGGCACAGATTACTTTGTGAGGCAAGATAGGTGGAAAGTCTAGCAATTAAATTTGAAATAATGTGGAATGGAAAGATTTTTTAGGATGGTCAAAAGGGCATAAACACATGAATCCTTTTCAACAGAAGAAGAACACTGAACGTGAAACTTTCCCATAGGCAGAGCATTAAACATGAATTCTACCTTATCTTACTTAGAAAATTTCACTGGAAATGAATATGAATGAACTGTGAAACATAACGAAATACATATGAAAAATAAAGAGAACACATTTGCTACACTCACACCACATGAATCCACTGCCTTTCATTAATTCTCTGTCAAAATATACAATGAAGAACTGAGTTTATCTCCCACAGTCTCCCAGAAATTACAACCCACCAACACTTTGCAAATGGTTTACATACAATAAATAGACTATGCCATTGGGAAATAGAATGACCCACAGTTGGGGAGTTTTTCAAATGATTACAAACTAGAAATGGAAAGCCAAACATTAGTTACAGGTGCAACATTACAAAAATGACAAATGGCTTGGGTGACTGCTCACCTTCCTTTGCCACTTGGATAGAAGCCAACCTTTAGTGAAAATAATTTAAACTTTTCCTTAGGTGCCAAAAAACGTGTAATGTAAATGAGCAGGCCCACTTGGAGAAAGTCACGAATCGAAATGTCGCGGAGCGGAAGTGATTTTGGCCTTTTTCTCTATATGCACCACGCCCAAATCTATATCCACTGCACCACTTTGGAGGTGATTTTGAGGTACCTGCTGGAGTCCAAATTGTGCCCAAGTGTCCTTGTTGGAAATCCCTACCTATCTACTTTCTAACCCAAGTAGAATTTCTGACTTTGGTGCTCATTTTCCCCTCCAAAACTTCATTCTTCCAAGACTGCTTCCTGTGTGTCAAAATAGGGGTAGAGAGGTCATTTTTTGAGTGTTTTGACCTCTTGGGGACTCAAGACATGCCCAAAATTCTTGTCCATGCACCAGTAGGCATGATTTTTCATGCTGAATCCAAAAGTGCAAACCATTTGTGATGTGGAGCTCCCAATCCTAAGCGCCGCACCAGTGGTGCGACGCACAGGGAGAAAAATCTTGTGTTGTGCCCAACAATTTGTCATGTGACCAAAATTATCCCAAATTTTTTGAAATTTGGGCTGGAGGTTCCCTATGAAGTGCTATGCTGGGCCACAGAGGCTTCAGCCAAGATTCCGAGCTGATCTTGCTCTTTTTGCCTCTTTTGTCTTTTTGTCGATTTGCTCAATTTCATCTTCAAACTCCTTATCCGAGCCTTTGAACTCATTTTCCGTGCCCTGTAGTGATAAGCCATCCGCCTCAATATGGTTTTATCCTTGTCAGCCTTCTCTAACAGTCTCTCAAGGTGGATGTTGATACGCTCGAGCCAAGACTCTCGGTCATTGTTAATCTCTTGCTCTAATGGAGTGAGATTAATCCTCCTATGTTGGGCAGCTTGGCGATTCTCACGGATGTTTTGCAGCTCCATGATCTCATGCTGGTCCTCGAGTTGTTTGTTCCTCTACTCCAAATACCTGATAATCCACTTAGCCCTCTCCAAATTGAGAGACAAGGCTTGGATCTCTGTTTGCTGCTCTTGGATAGTCCTCCTAAGCTTGACACTCTCCACATCTGTATCATCATCATGAATGAGGATGAAGTCGGCCTCTTGTCCTCCTGATGGCCCCTCATCATGCATGGGCCTCTTGCCCTTGTCCTGTACCTATGTTATCTATCTTGGAAGTGAGGCCCCTTCCACCCCGGGTGGAGATAACACTCGCTTTGCTGCTGCAAACAAATGTCTACTACCTCTCTGATAGGTGATGAATACTGGCATAGTGGTGGTCTCATGGCGCTCATACTGATAAGAAGGACCACCTATCTCATGTTCAACCTCTGATAATACTTGTGAAGTTCTAAAGAGGTCACGGGAGATGAAGTCCTCCCAAGTACTGCCCTGTAATCCTAGCTGATGAACCACCAAAATCTTAATAAGAGCAAAGTGATAAACATTGTTAAGTTGTTGCTGAGGGGTCTTGTGCTGCATGAAGGTGTTCATCCTCTCTATGTTCCTACAAATTAAATATGGGATGTTCATCATCTGTACCCTGGTAAATTACATGAGCAACCTGACGTGATAGGCATATAGATGAGAGAACCTCCCCTCACAGCTGAAATACTTCATGATCAACTTCATGAGTGGAGCATATTCATCTTTCAAATATCGGAATGGAAAGACTCTTTGGATCTGCCTCAAGAAACTGGCCTTAATGTAAGGCTCATAATGCTACCGATCAACCTTCTGTTTCTTGTGCCACTGTTCTCGAACATTCGGTATGCCGGTTGCTAATGAAACAATTTCGGGTGTCAGTGTGAAGGTGACCCCGGCCAAGATAGAGTGACCTCCATGTAAGTGAAGCACAAAAATACGGGCCAACTCATGATGAACTCGAACATTAGCCACCCTTTGACAAAACTCAAAACATGATAGATGCTAGAAACATGACATAGCAAGAGGTCAGGCCTGCAATTCTGTGAGGGTGGTTGGCTCGTCCCTAACTATTCACCACTTTTGTGATGTCTCCAGGGAGCCTGTTCTTCCGAGGATGAATCACTTTGGGTTTCCATCTCATACTCCGATGAATGCTCAGATGCCATGACTACTGTATGTGTACTGTGCTTGGACTGCCCTTTGATGATGGTATGAAACTATGTGTTGATATGATCTTTGCCACCAGGGGGAACAATGCAAAAAGGGAGTGTTAGGAAGGGGAATAATATGATGGGATTAGGGGTTATGGGGGGAAATTTTGTTTAGGGATATGTAGGAGGGTTTAGGGATTTTATAAGGTAGGGTTTTGGGGTTTTATATTTGAGAAATGAGTGGAGGGGATAGGGAATAGGGGTTTAGTACTATTTTAGGGTAGAGAAAAATGGGAAAAAATGGGATCGGGGGGAAGGTAACAATGGAAAGAAGGGGAAACATGAGAGGTGAAAGAGGAGCCTTGGCATCAACACAACAAGTTTGCAACCCTAGCAACAATGATTTTGATGTTTTCAAGTGGTAGGGTTTGGGCGTTTTTTATTGCAATTATAAATGGCCATGAACCATCATTATATCCACAAAATTTGATGAGCAAGCAAGATGTAGACCCTACCTATCGATTTGAAGGGTTTCAAAGTGATTGATTGCAATTTTGGCACAATTTTGGGCCTTTGTGGGTGTGCGCTGCGTAAAAAACCTATTGTGTCGTGCTCTGTATATGCGCCGCACTCGTGTATTTCCACCATTGTGGGGTGGCGCTCTGTGCACCGCGCTCTCTATGTGCGTCGCGCCCCTCTATGTGTGTGCCACGCTCTGGAAAACACCTCCAATCTCACTCCAAACACGCACTAGCTCCTCACAACTTCTTTGTAATGTTTCTCTCTACCTTGGAATGCAAAATGACTATGTTTCCTTGTAGAAATTCTTTATAAAGACCTTGGAGTCATGGGTTTCATTTTTGTCTCTTCAAAACCCACTTTGATAATGTTTTTTATTTTGGCACTTTTTCCTGATTTAATTCAACACTGAATTTCAATTTTCCCTTTGAATTTTTAGCTAGAATGATGAAATTTTTCAGCACTTTTTGCAAGGGTTTTATGATAGGGAATTTGGCCACGGAAACCATGACTGCGCCTGTAGGGATCAACTGGGGACTTTTTTTTTTTGAAAATTATCACAAATGACACACTGTTTGACTTTTCTTCAAAACAAAGTTTTGAAGAACTGTCGTAATCTGTCAACATGATGATGAAAATCTTTGAATCATAACTTTATAAGGGCCTCCCTCTGGCCTGCATGGCTTTTTTGGACATGGTTGAAGACCAAATTGACTAATCCCTAGACCTAATGATTGAAAATCACTCTCATCCATTAAAATATCGAACATTGACTGTCATGGACGTTAGTGAACATTGATGAAAGACCTAAGCCAGCAGGTGCCAGACATGAGGGGAAATGAATGACAAGACATTTCCGTTAGATTATGGCATGCCCCTAGCGGAATGCAGCTGAGTGAATGGAGCGGGACTCCTAAAATGAAATGCAAAAAGAGTTTTGATCTCTGATGGAGGACTGACAAGACTGAGTCTAACAACCCCTTTGCCTTTTAATCTAGGAGCAGAGGTAGCCAAACTAAAGATTTCGGTTCCTTTGACAAAACTAATCAAGAATGAAACTTATAAAACATAGATAAACCAGACACCGAGTGTTGCTGAAAATGAGGATTTGGTCAACCTGTTTGATGACCAACCGGAACTTATATTTGGTCCTGATGTTAATCGAAAACCACTAGAAGGAGGAATACCACCCTTCTACATTAGCCTTAGCATCCATGACAAAATTCTTCATAATGTAATGTTCGATTCTGGGGCCTCCCACAACTTAATGCCCAAATCATTAATGGAGAAGTTGAACCTAGACACTACAAGGCCTTACAAGGACTTATTTTCATTTGACTCAAGTCAAGTAAATTGTCTGGGATTGATTAAAGACCTGTGTGTTACCTTAGTTCAATATCCTGCTAAGAGCATCCTTATGGATATTATGGTTGCTGACATCCCATCGAAGTATGGCATGCTGTTATCGAGATCACGGGGAGCCCAACTTCAGGGATCTTTGCAACTTGATATGTCATATGCAACAATTTCTATTTTTGGACAACCCAAGAGGCTGTACTGAGAAACTTTAATGAAATACATGGTGAGTAGCTAAGATCGGCCTCAAATCTTTCATATCTACTCTGTACATTCAAACATTGATTCTTTTATCCTGTATAATGCTGATCAAACACAAGAAACTCTTTTAGATAGTGTTGATATAGAACCAAAATAAATTGCAGTTTCAAAATAAGAGGAAACTGTCCAAACTTTAGATTTCTCCACTAAACAAGGTAGTCAAAATGAGGAAAAGTTTGTGGCACAAGATGCTAAAAATTATGAACATGAAATATTGTGGAATCTTGAGTTTGATGGGCTAGTCAATAAGTTTGGAGCAAGAGTAGGAGTTTGGATATACAATATGGAGAATAATCACTCAGAAGGCCATGCATACAGACTAAATTTTAAATGTACTAACAATATGGTCGAGTATGAAGCACTACTTTTAGGTCTTACATTAGTTAGAAATCTAGAAGCCAAAAGACTCTATCTTGGGAAACTCTGAACTGGTTATAAAACAAATTGATGTTGTATATATGAAAAAAGACCCTAGATTAAGTTTTTATAGAGGAACCATTGTAGAATACTAAAAACTTTTTTAGAAACCTAGCTTGTTGTAATTCCTAGGAAACATAATATGCAAGCTTATAGTTTAACAATGTTTGCCAGCACCTGCAAGTTACCCTTTCAACCTAATCATCAATACAATGCTGAAGTTAGGCACAAACTTGAAATCCCAGATAATTTGAAGAACTGGCAAATATTTTCTAATGACAGACAGATAAAAAACTTTTTAATTTTAGAAGAAGAATTTGTAAATAGAAATACAGATACTGACACATCAATAGATCCTAACATTAAAGACAAAATAAAAATAAATGAGATAGAAGGTGAAGAGATATATAGATTTCATCCTACTAAATTTACAAAATCAGATATAAAAAACCTAGAGCAAGTTGAGATTGATGAAATAATTAATGAAGACACTGAACTACTCAATCTCAAAGACAATTTCTTACCTAAGGGATTAACCCGTTTGGAAGACTTGTTTGATTCAAATGATGTTCCTAGAAAGCCTAAAATGGAACCTTTGAAATCTAATATAGAGGAGTGTAATATAGGCACTAATGAAAATCCAAAATTAATCAAACTTTAGAAATCACTGCCTCCAACTGAAAAGGTGAAATACATTGTGTTATTAAAAGAATTTCAGGATGTCTTTTCTGGGAGTTATGAGGACCTAAAATCTTATGGCACCAGCATCATACAGCACACAATCCCTATAAAATAAAATAAAAAACCTTTTAGACAAAAACTTAGAAGGATTAATCATGTGCTATTACCTTCAATTGAAAAGGAAATCCAAAGAATGTATGATGCTAAGATAATTCCACCAATCAGATTTTCTAACTGGGTTTCAAACTTGGTGCCAACTAGGAAGAAAACTGGTGAGATCAGACTCTGTGTGGACCTTAGGAACCTCAACAAAGTATCATTTAAAGACAATTACCCTCTCCTAAAAATGGATCATATTTTTCAAAGGGTAGTTGGATCAACCAGAATCTCATTATTGGATGGGTTTTCTGGTTACAATCAAATCTTAGTTCATCTTGATGACCAAGCCAAGACTGCCTTCACTACTCCTTAGGGCACATTCATGTATGTGAAAATGCCTTTCAGACTAATGAATGTAGGAGCCACTTTCCAAAGGGCTATGGATATATCCTTTGTCAAAGAAATTCATGATTTCCTAATGATATATCTAGATGAAATTACCGTGTTTTAAAAATCTGATAGTCAACATTTGGATCATCTAAGGCAAGTTTTTATTAAATGCAGGAAAAATGGAATTTCTTTAAACCCTAGGAAGCCTTTGTTTGGGTTAGAAGAAGGAAAGTTACTAGGTATCCGAATAGACCTTGCAAGAATAGAAGCCATCTTATAGATACAACATCGAAGGAACATTAGGGAATTACAAGATTTCTTAGGGAAAATCAACTTTCTTAGAAGATTTATTTCTAATCTAGCAGAAGTAATTAGATCACTGAACAATATGTTGAAAAAATATTCAACCATAAAATGGATTGTTGAGGCTAAGAAATCCTTTGAAGACATTAAACTAGCCTTAACTAAAACACCAGTTTTGATTAGTCCACAATTTGATAGAGATTTCATCTTATTTTCCTTTGCTTCTGAGCACACTATTGCTGCAGTTTTATTGTAGAGAAATGACTAGGGCTATGAAAAACTTATTGCTTTCTTTAGCAAAGCGTTGATAGATGCCCCCCTAAAATATAACATAATGGAAAAACAAGCTTTCGCTTTGGTCAAAGCTATCAAGGGTTTTAGGGTATACATTTTATATTCTCATATAGTAGCCTATGTTCCTAATTCAGTAGTCAAGGGCATCCTAACTCAGGGTGTTCCAGATGGAAAGAGGGGAAAATGGATGGCTACTATTCTAGAATATGACATAGAAATCAAAATAACTAAGTTAATCAAGGGCCAAGGTTTAGCCAAGCTCATGGCTGAATCAAACTATCAAGCCTTGGATATAAACTTTATTGCACAAATAGATAATGAAGAGGAGATGGCAACTCCACTAATCAACCAGGCCTTTATTGAATCACCATGGTATACTAATATCATTTATGTTTTACTGAATTTACAAGATCCTCCTGAATTATCTAATACCAAAAGCATATTTTTAAAGATGAAATCCTTAAAATTTTGTATATTAGACAATGCTTTGTTTTGGAGAAATTATGAGGGTATTCTTCTCAACTGTTTATTAAAAGATGAATCTGGCAAAGTATTACAAGAATTTCATGAAGGTGACTGTGGAAGACACCTTTACTGGAAAACCACTGCTGGTAAGATTCTTAGAGCCGGTTTCTACTGACCTACCTTGTTTTCTGAAGTAAAGAAATATGTGACCTTGTGTCACAAATGTCAAATTTTTTAGGGAAAGAATAAGCTTCTACCTTTACCCCTCAAGCCAATCTTTGCTGAAACAACTTTTCAACAATGGTGTTTAGACTTCATTGGTGAAATACACCCACCATCCTCTGCCCAACACAAATGGATCCTCACTACCACAGAATATTTCACAAAATGGATAGAGGCCATACCTTCAAGGCAAGACACTGATGATGTTATCATAACCTTCCTTGAAAAAAACATTCTATCAAGATTTGGATGCCCAACTAAGCTCATTACTGATAATGCAGTAGCTTTTAAATCCAAAAGAATGATAGATTTCTACAACAAGTATCATATAACCCTAGGCCATTCCACAACCTATTATCCTCAAGGAAATTGACTAGAAAAATCCTCAAACAAAAGTTTGGTGAACATCATTAAAAAGTTGTTAGAGGATAACAAGAAAACATGGAATAAAAAGCTAGTCAATGCCTTATGGGTAGATAGACTAACCACTAAGAAATCAATTGGTACATCTCCCTACCAACTAGTTTATGGGATGGAAGTTGTTTTTCCATCCTCCTTGGGAACATCAGTGATGAAGCTGCTTCAAGAAATGTAGGTTGAACCAAATAGTATCCAAAGAAGAATCAACCAAACAATACATCTTCAACAAACCACAGAGGAAGTATATATCAGGTCTCAAGTTGTGTAGGAAAGGATTAAAAAGGTTTTTGACAAGAGAACCAATGCTGAAGATTTCTACCTTGGTGACAAAGTCCTAAAATGGGATTCAAGGAGGGAAGATAAAGGTAAACATGGGAAATTTGATTTCCTATGGAAAGGCCCATATGTCATTTATGCTTTTAGAGGTAATAATGCTTTCTTCCTAAGAGAAATGGATGGTACAGAAGCAGAAGGTGGAATAGTGAATGGTCGAATGCTCAAACACTATTTTGAACCTAACTACTGAATTTTACTTCCCATTGTACATATTTCATTTTTCTTCAAAAAGTTTAGTCTAGATTGGATGGTGAGTTTTGAGGTTGAAGCTCGAAGACAAAGCCCTAAGCTTTAAGGATTCAATGTCATAAGTATCAACAATGCAGAGGCATAGAGGATAATTTTGCAAGGTAACATCAACAGCAGTTTAGAGGCTACTAATATATGAAGTTCTTGACATTTCACTAGGAAATTCCATCCCCAAGTGGAGCCATTGTTAGGTTCCTATACCAATAGGAGTCCTAATTTTGAATGATTAAGGTGAAGCCTTGTAATATTGTACATACCTTTGCTTTCTGCAAATGTTTTCCATACTAAAAAATAAAATAAAAATGTAAAGAGGGTATGTCCTAAAAGAATAATCATAGGACAAAAATAATGAAAAGGTAAAAAAAAATGAAAATATATGAACCCCAAAAGACAAAAAGAGACCATGAAAGTGTGCAAGTCAAAATGCCACTACTATTTACTTTTTATGTATAATAAATGATTGTGTGCAGCTTGTTACTTATGCCACAATCCATGATAGTCAAAATTTTTATAGGTAGTGAATAAATCTAACCAAACAATGTAATGTTGGCAAATCATTAAATAGGTAGAGTGAATAAAATGAGCTCATCAGTTTAAGTTGAGCCCTTGGATGATATAAGGTTAGAATTAGATAGTTTATTTTGTGAAGAAAATAAAAAGATTGATAAGGGTTTGCTAGCCTAAATTCACCCAAATAAAGTGAAGAAAAAAATGGTAGAATGAGTAAGTGGGTAAGTAGTAGAAAGGTTGCAGAAATATCATGTAATTGATACAAAAAGAGCTTATGTCATTGTTCCAAATGCATCATTTAAATATGCATAAGTGGTAAACAAAACAAAAGAAATGGTTCACAATTTGGTTTACTTAACATCCCCTCATTCATTTTAACCCCTATGACACTCACTAACTTCCCTTTTATAATAAAAATATTAATACTTAGAGTTTTTAAGTAAAAAAGGCATTTCTTTGACTTTTGGTGGGACTGAACCCTCGACTTGATGAATTAAAAAGGAAAGGTGTTAAATTTCATCATATTTCATTCACCCCCCTCACAAAATCCCTTTTCCTAAGTTTAAGTTCTCTTTCCTAGGAAAACCCCTTTATAAACATGTTTTATACCAAAAACCACCAAATACACTTATCCTAAAGTAATAAGGGTATGGAACATGCATAAAATTTCATATACCTAAGTGCAATACCCCTTCTGCTCATTTCACTTCATATTAACTTTTTAATTAAACATATAAAATTCCCGATAAACCCATTATCTCGTATATATTTAACTTTGTTATGTAAATTAACCCCACCCCTTAGTTTACTTATTAACTATATTACTACCCCATATCCCACAAATATTTTAAATCCCACCCTCGGTCCTTAATCCCATGTTAAAGAGTCCCCAATGAGATTAAGCTCCAAGTTAATCTCATATCACCAATGATTAGACCCACCGGCCCCTCGAAAAACTTTATGGGTAAATCACCACATAGCTTCACCTCCCGATCACCATATGATCTCCCTCCCCCTCATCCAATGGATCGCATCCATATTGGGCTGACTCAATGTTCACCTTTTACCCACTTGATAAGATGGTTTTCCTCCCAGCCCCTGATGCTACGTGGCAAACGCTGAATGGAATCGAGTGACCCCTCCTGAATATCACCCACACCACAAAAGGAGTGCGATGGACCTACAAAACCACTTCCCCCTGTCAATCGAAAACCGTCACTGAACCCGCTAAAATTAACCATTTTTCCTATAATATCCTAATTACCCCTCTTTTCACTCTTTTCATGCATTTGCCTTTGAGAACTTAGAAAGTCGTTGCGACCCTTGCAAACAGTGAAATTGCTCACAAACCTCCGCCATTGCTCCACAGACGCTGCAGACAACCCAGTTCATTCATCATTCCATACCAGTATAGTATGAACCTCTACAACTACCATCAACCACCCGTTTACAATCAATTTTGCCCAAATTCCAGGTATTTAACCCTGGAATTCCAACTCCATTGTCAAATTCCAAGTCAATTCACCCTCTTGACACTATTAGTTAAGTAAAAAAGATAAAACTTACTTAAATTTTAATACCATGAGGCATAAACAACTGAAAAAACCTCCATTTCCCTAAAAACTCTGAATTAGCCCCCCCACACTCAAATCCACAAGAACTGAGTATGGCTACCCCAATTGCAATGGATGTAAGGCCCATCACTACACCTCACTTGGACCTGGACCACCATACTTTAGCTGGAAAATATTTCCAAATAAAAAATACCTCTACCCAAGAGTCCCCACTCAAAGTATATTGCTAAATGAGTGACAGATTCCTGAACCATGCTGATGAAATTGGCCTTTGCGAGTCAAATTTTCCCAAGTAGCAGTTCCCCCAAGTCCACATTTTTCTTGATATTGTTCATGCATGTTATGCTTGCTACATCCCCAGTCAAAGAACTATCATGTCTCATGACCAGAAGGTCCTCTTCACCATCACTACCAAGTCTATTAATGAAATGCTATAGCTCCAACTAGGACCAAACCTAACCCCACTCTCAATTGGATACTTGTTGGACTTGTATCCTAAACTTAGCTCTGAAAAATTGGCCCAACTATTCCAAACCTTCACCCGAGAAGAGAAACACATCCCTAAGGAATACCCCCCCATATGTAGCTTCTCTTTTTTCCCCATGGGGCTAGAATATTGTAGCCATGATATCCTGCATTTTGGGGTACACCACTAGTGAATACATTGATGAGTTAATCCTTGCCTTCATGTCCATCTACAATCCAGGACAACCTCTTGCTGTCATTTATGACTATTCCCAATTTATAGCTGATAGGATGCATGAGAAATTCCTTAGAATGAACAATGAAAGAGTTTTCAAGTATTCTTCAACTTTATACCGCATGTTCTTATATTACAAAATTGATAAGTTCCCATTCACCCTTTAGAAGCTGGACACCAAAGGTCAGCCTAGGTCGATCATTTTTTGAACCCCATTGATCCACCAATCCCAGTCTCCATACTCTTACTCTAATTTTATTGATTTATTTTTACACCCAGTCATGACGATGTTGGTTGGAAGGCCCCCCCCCCTAGAATCAGTCTAGAAATAAAGAGAGTCCTTCAATTGTCTAAACAAACCAAAGTGGGTGATTGGTACCTTTACCAAAACCATACAGAAATTAGGATATATGGTTGCATTCTTGCACCATATAAGTTGCCAAGATACCTCCCCATGAGGTTGCTTGCCCTAGAATATTATAGAAAAATCATCAATGCAGATGAAGTCAACTTCGTCAATGCCAAGAAGAAGGCTTATTTCAAGATAAAAGACCAAATAGGCCCCTTCATATGCAACTCTAAGGAGGCAGACAAAGAAGTAGACCTAATTTTGTAGAGAATGAAGTTCCAAAGAAGCTTTGTTTGGAGATATGATCCTTTGGAATTCATCACAAAGAAGAGACAAACGGTTAAGCTAGGACCTTTCATTCACAATCCCATACCTGAAATAGAAGCATATGCAGATCAAATAGAATGGGTGGAAGGTACCCAGTAGACCAAGACAACACTAGATTAGACATAGAGAATGCTCTAATTGATTTAGAAAAGCAACTTGATGACAACTCTTTTCTGTGGGTACCAAAAGGACCAGAGACTACTATGAGCACCCCTCTAATCATGCGGACCCCTCAAAATGAGGAGAAGGTCCCAAAAAGAAATAGAGAAGGGGCTTCCACTTCAGGAAGGGGCTCATATGTTGGAAAGGCAACTTAGTGTTGAAGTGTCTTCCTTTAGAATTCTCGCTGACAAAGATCAAGATATCAGGGAAATATATAAAGAAATTAAAGGCAGAAATGAGAGGCTTAAGGCCCAAACATATGCACGATACCTAAAGGTGACTCCTACCAATCAAACGAGGCTAATGTCAGCCTTTGACATTAAAGAGGGAAAGCTGCAGATGACTTTTGTTAAGCCTACATCCTAGCAGCCAAAGACAACATCAGATTTCAAAAGGGTAGATTTTGAAGTGTTGGCAAGGGATATTCATCCCATAGACCAGATTGAACTACACAAATAGGTTGGAGAGATGATATACTCCACCCTGACAGGTAAATCCATAGTTGCCCATTAGCTACAAAACTCTCTAAAAAACATCTCAACACAATTCCAGTTAGAGAAGGCCTCCTCACAGGCGAAGGATACAAGGATCAAGTCCTTAGAGGACTTAGTGATTGAATTGGGACATGATCCCAAGGATATAAAAGCTACAGAGAAGCTTATTAAGAAGAAAAATGATGATATTGCTACACTTAAGAGGCAATTGGAAATACCCCAGCTGCAACATCCTCAAACTCTAGAAGTCATAGAGAATCAAACCAGACATGAAGAGTTGATGGACTTGGTCCCGAAGCTGAATGATCAACTAAAGGAAACAAAAAAGGAGTTGGATGCTTTAATTCAACTGAAGCAAAGTGACTTGGCCACAACTTCCAAGGATGTCATCCCAACAGTATCCACAATAGATCCTTCTACACTGGCAACATCACTGGCACCCACTGCTCCACCTACGCCAACATTGCCAATAACAGCAGAATGTACAACAATAACAGGTGCACTAGGAGAGAAAGAAGCAGAACTAGTCAAAGTAATGGAAGAGATGTCTATCCAGGCTATTGAAATGAACAGGTTAAGAGAAAAGGTTGCATTTTTTGAAACAAACTACAAACTTGCGCAACTGAAGTAGAAAGAAGAAGCACAAAAAGCCCAAAGAATGAGTGAAAGGATCAAAGTCTTAGAGAAAGAATTAAAACTGGAGAAACCACTTGGGAAAACCAAGGAAACGTTATGGGCCAATATCATTGACTCTGTCAAGGATATTTGGCCTCAGTTCCAGTTATTTTGGAACAAATAGAGTTAGTAAAGATAACTACAGAAGCTATCCAAAAAGTGAAGGAGGAGTTGGGAGATAAGCCAAAGGATGCTAATAGACTCATCCACTTCCTCAATAGCAAGAATAGATATGAGCTCCATGAGCTAAATATAAAATATAGGACTGCAACCATTTTAGAAATAAGGAAGGTCCTCTCCAAAAGGAAACTTATGCTTAACTTAGAAGAAAAATGTCACAATATGCAGGTAGCCATTCATAGTTCATGGCTAAATTCTAGATTTTAAAAGAGAAAGGTTTGCATAGTCCTATGGTTATCAATGAAAACATCATGACACAGTTAGACTATGATACCAAACTCAGATAGTTGGCAAAGGAGCAAGCCAACTCTTCATCCATAAAAGCATTACGAACAGGCAAATTTTTGTACAACACATTTGAAAACTTGTTTTTCCTGGAGCATGAGATCAAACATTTATTCCTCACCAAGCCCAATTTTTCCAAATATATTGACGCTGATGAAATCTATAGGAGAATGATGAATGCAAAGTTACCTGATGTAGAATGGTGGGAGACAATGACATATTTATTGGGATAAATTTACTACACAGAAAAAACAGAACAACCAGGTAAAACAGGTAAAAACAACACATAAGGGTCAAAGAGTACCAGGGCTAAAGAGTAACAGATGAAAGGTAAAATTTAAAGAAGATTGCAGCGTGAAACACTACAACAACAAGCTAGCATAAAGGGCTGCACTTCAACAATAAAGGCCAGCACAACCATAATAAAAGGGACAACATGAAATAGTTCATTAGTTGTCTCTATCTTTTTGCAAGAAGATATTTGTGTTTCCTAGATTAAATCTCAAGTTGTTTTGAGATATTTGGTAATAGCTTTTTGTATAAATACTTCACAATTCGAAGTATGTAGGTGGATTCTTAGACATTTCTATAGATTTTTTGATCAAAGACTGTAAGCTAGTGTATCACTGTTTGGACCAGCTAGCTGGATCAAGGAATAAAGATTAGATATTTCACTAGATTCATGTGTAAAGCAAAGTTCAAAGAAGTATTCTCTCATGTTCAATGTCATTTTTCTTGAAGCTTTCCATAGTCTTACTTGTATCTCTAAAAATCTGAATGCTATAACATGGAATGATATCTCAGAAATTGCTTAGCTGCACTTTGTTTTGACTGTTATGCATTTTTAATGTTTTCTTCACTAATCTAAGTTAAGGAATTCTTGATTTCTACTTAGTTTAGGTAGTTCCTGGTGATCTATAGCAAAGGATTCTTAATTGTCCTTTGTTCATGATTATCCCCTGTTCTTCATTCTAACCCTGTTCTGAGGATTCTTAAGTGCTCTCCCACCTTGGTTAGGATCATTTCACCCATTAGACCTATATATTTGCACTTTACCTTGCTAGCTTGCCCTGTGAACATTCCCTTTAATGAATTGACCCAATTCTGCTATCCATTTGTTGACTCCATAGCCCAATGGCTTAAATACCTTTCTCTATCCATTTGTTCTGAGAATTCTACCACCCAACCTTCAAATCAAAGCCGAAACCCCAATGAACATTAAGAACTAACCTAAAATCCCAGTAAAAAAAAGGTAAATTTCATAGAGAGAGCCCTCTAGTGCCTATACTTAAAAGATTGGTTTGTGGCTACCTCGATCTTTTCCTTCTTTTGATAACTTCTAGGGAAAAATTTTGAGTGATAATAGTATGGACGCAACCATCCAATCAAAAGAACCATATAAAAGACTCAGGTATGGTCAAAACCATCCAATCAAAAGAGTCATGTATTCAATGATGAACCAATCTGTGCAACCTAGATGCATGTAATCTGAGCCCAGGGTCTTGAATCCACACCTGATCAAGGTACAAATTCTAATATGCGAAGAGATGTTCTGAAGTTGAGCATACTAGAAAATCTCTTGATTACTGGTCAATGATGTAAACCATTAACAAGTGTGAGAGAGACCACTAGTAATGTCAATGGTTCTCAAGGTACTACTAGTACAATCCACGAAGTGTGAAGAATGAGCTAAAGTCGAACACCTGTGAAATCACCTGATCGAAGGCTAGTAATGAAAGGTTTTCGTTGAATATTAGAAACTTGCATTAAGTCATGCAAGCTCCAAGGTACCAAAAAGGAGTCTCTAGATCAACTTCTTGGATAATGAGCTGAAGTCGACAAGAAATGATAGGTCGAAGGAGGGCCATAATGTTTCTCACATCATCAATGCGAGACAAAGGAACAATATGAATGTGGATGAGACAAAGAATCTGAGGAAGGTGTGTAAGGATACAAATTACAGAAGGATTAAGCTCTTGAACATATCGACGACACGACTCTAGAGTTTGGTGACATTTTGGTACCAAGGGAACAAAGTCATGATGATGTAGCAAGGATCAGATGGAATGAGGAAAAATGGATAACCCAAAACCCGGAAGGCCAAATATTAAGTGAGGATATCCCAACTCGACACGAAGTAGAAAGAGTGTTGATGTTCAAGAGCGACAAGCTTTCATAATAATTAATACAATCAATGGAATACTTCCAAATTTTCCCCCACCATTTCTGGCAAGTACCCCAATTATTTTTGAAACATAAGCTTGAAGGGGATAGCATATGTTTGTAATATAAGTTTTTCCTTCGGACAAGTCTGACCTAGTAATTTTTAACGAACCCTAGGAAGGAGAAGATCGATCTCATAATGATGACAATTCCAATGTCATTAGGGTTTAATGAGTGTGGTATAGGTAAAACTCAGAGTCTTTTTCATATTTAGAGAGTTTGAAAAGGACACGAAAAGGAAAAATTGAAAGGTCCCTTTTAAAAAATTTGTCCCTTGAATCCAAAAAGGTATAAAACGATACCCAAGGGAATCTATTAACCATGATAGATCAATTATACCTTTTTCGTAAGTAATCTATCCCATTTCGTGAAAGGGGTAAACTTATACTAGGTAGATGATGCTTCACAGCCTTTAATGAGTTCAAAGTGACAAGAGCTCGGCAATATTTTCATGTTTCAAGAGTAAGAAAAGTGCTTAAAGATGACTCCAAAAGAGAATTTTTTGTGTTTTTACCGAGTCCGAAAAAGTGTAAAATACAACTTGTAAATCATCATCGCCAGAGTATTTGGAACCTGTCGCTACACAAAAAGCAAGTGTAAGATCTATTTTTGACGTAAATACGCATAAAATATTAAAAAATAGACCTAAACCCCTAACCTAAAACCGTAATTTGCCAAAAAGAGCTTATAAAAGGGCCAACTGGTAAAAAACAATTCACTTTTTACTTTTACCTTGGAGTGGAAAAAATTTACCCTTGTGTACTTGCGATTTTGGTGATCAATTGGAGGATTTTTAGAAGCTTATCTGCAAATCCGCTTGTTCCAGGTAGGCACCATATCTTTTCCCTACTTTTTTATATAGAATGTATCTTGCTTTTGAAGATTTTAGTCATGATTTAGAGGAATTTTTTGGATGGGAATGTTTGCAGTGGTCATTGCAGGTTCCCAACGTGGGACCGCGAAGAGCTAGATTTTCCAATGGAGGGAAAATAAGCTCTTTGTGACTGTACACCAAGCAGTTCCGAAGAGCCCAAATTTTCCAAACCGCAGATTCTGGCTCGGCACACCTATTTGAAAAATAGGTGTGACAAGCGTCAAGAACAAAAATTCCCCATAATTTAAGCAAATTCAACGGGTTTTCAGTCCAATTATGACATTTATAATTGAATATTTGTGTGTTTGCAGGAAGAAACTCATGGTGATCAAATGGAAAGAGCGAGAACATAGCAACGATGATGAGTTAGCCTTGGGGGATCCAAATTGTTTTGATGTACTAAGGAATTGTGGGCTCCTAAAGTTCTTCATGGTGCCATAGCTAAGAGCACAACCTGATCTACTCCAGTACCTTGCTAGAGCATGGGATCCAAATGAAGTGAGATTCAACATCTGGGGGCAGGAATTAGAAATTGATGCCACCAATATCTATTTCTTGACAGGATTATCACGGAGGGGAGAAAGACCTTGAATGATAGGTACTTAGATCACAAGAGAGACGATGGACATGCTCATTGAAAGAATGTGTCCCGAGGCTCAGAAATCAGAAAAAGAGGCAAGCTAAAAATTGCAACAATGACTTACCTGTCACTAGAGTCCTCTTATCCACCATCACCAAGGGTAGCTGGATTGCAGGCTCCGCATGAGGCCACCAAAACCCAACTCTGGCTGACAGCTGACTGCTTGAACCCCACTATATTCAACTGGGTAGAGGTGGTATTAGAAAACCTCGAAAGGAAATGATAAAATGTCGATGAGGTGATACCAAATAGTTTGGGTATGGTTCGATCCTCATATTGTTCATCCTAGAACGACTTCCTATATTTCAGAGGCAGGAAGTGTTTGTGGCTAGGCCACCACCACGGGATCCACAGATTAGTCATTGGGCTATATTGATGCCGCAAGGAGGCAGCGGTCAACATATGTCATGGAGGCTAGAGTTCTTCAAGTGGCTAGATCACCAAATCATTGTTGTAGAGGATTGGCCATATGTTGGGACTAACTTCGGAGGTGATCGAAACCTAATACTCCCTCCTGGGGAACACTAGGATGATAGAGGTAAAAAACTTATTTTTATTTTTATTTTTAATGAGTGTTGTAATTTTTTGTTTTTATATATATGTCCTGATCATTATGTTTCAATCTTGCAGATGTTGGACTTGAAAGACCTGCAAGCCTGTCCCCCATTTCTCGGAGAGTCGAGAAGGAGTTCGAGATGCCCCATCTTGGTGGAGATGTGGACGATGAGACTGTTCGTGACCTGGAGGGCTTCACAGAGGGGATTCTGGGTTATTTGGGATTCGATGATGTCCCTCAAAAATACCAGTGACACACAACAGGGGTGTCGAACAAGATCCACTGACTGCTTAGACGTGTTGTCCGAGCAGTGGTGTGCTACAAAGAGCATCATGTAGATTAGACTCCTAGGTTCACTTTCTTCTATTTTGAGAGACATGTTGTCTCATTATGTAATCTAAACACATATTTTTTAAGCACTACAGTGTGCAACACATGATATATATGCATACCTATGTTCTGCTTTATTGACATATTATGTCTCAATGTTTACTTTTACAAATGTCGCAAATGTCTATCTAACACATGATTTGCCAATGCGTCTGTTAATGTATTTAGTCTTCTAGGAGTATGCTTATATGTGGTGTATTCAAAATTCCTTTTCAATAAAAAAACACATAAATACAACCTTAAAATTTGAGGATTTCTGATGGAATAATTCCCATTGAACTGAAAAACAACAAGTTGTGAATCTATATTTACAATCAAGGTGCAAATATTGAGACAAACAACCTCAGTCAATAGCTCAATAACTGCACTATATTCAGTGACATTTTTCCTAGTAGATCCTAGATAAACAACTTGAAGATCTACCAACTCATCGTGAGGATCATATATTACCCATGTTGTGGAGGAAAGAGTCTGAGTACTGCAACAGGCACCATTAGCGAAACCGACATAAGGTGTGACATACATCTGCATATGAAGCAAAAGGACACAATAAGTGAAAAATGCTTACACACCAAGTGAAAGCATATGATCGGCCAAAGAGATGGTAGCGATGGGATGAAACAACCAAGGCTCATCTAGTGTAAATTAGCTAATAAAAATGGTGATCACGAGATGTAAATTGGGCATGGGTTCATTTTTACACAAGCTTAACCATGGAGAACTTTGCTTGGATTCAGTTTCATGTTGGCACAAGCTTGAAATGAAAAAACTATGCTTGCTATAATTTTGCATGACCCTAACATAATGACTCAAATTGAGGTACATGGCACACAAGCTTCATTTCATTCAACTAGGTGGATGGAATGAAGGTTCACTTTCGAGATCTTGGAAAGACTCGACTGGGATTTTACGAGATCTTAATCAAAGGCTCGATTTGGAAAAGGAGGTTATTTCATTTTTTAATGAGGTTGATGCAGTAAAAGAACTATCCTCAAGATCCTTGTTTCATTTTTTAATGTGATTGACACAAGACAAAGAACTATGCTTAGAACCCTTGTTTCATTTTTAACGAGCTTGACACAAGACAAGGAACTATGCTCACAGCCTTTGGTTCATTTTTTAACGAGGTTGACACAGGAACAAACTATCCTCGGACATCTTGATTCATTTTTTTAATGAGGCTGACATAAGACAAGGAACCATCCTCTTCACATATGTTCATGGACCATACGAGAACATGGCTCCCAAGAGACCCTCACTAGATGGAAGAACCACACTCTGGGAGGAATACATTTCATTTGGTACCAAAGACAGATCGGGTTCCAATGCCCCCAGTACATAATGTACTATAACATCTGTGTGATCATCAGTAGATGTGGATATGGAATGGGTAGCCACATAATTGACCTATGGCAGTGAAGGTACTACTTGTAAACAAGGGCTGATAGGAGATGATGGTTGCAAAGGAGGCCCCTGGTGACCAATGAATGACAGTTGATCAATAGTCACAATTCTTCCTTTGTGCAGAAAACAAACCACAGGGAAAAGCAAAAAAATAAGAGCTCCCATGATGTAAACATAGTCGCATCCAAGGAGAAGATTAATATCTAACAGACTTTGGACTACCATCACATATATGTAGATGTATTTCCTCTCGAAGTAATAGGGAATTGCAAAAGGATCCCTAAGGGTTGATTTGTTCCTTCGTTGAAAGCCAATAGATTTTGGGTGACTGGTACAAGCTGTGGGGAGCCCAAAGCTTGCCAAGTAGTAGAAGACATGATGCTAATAGATGCACCTTCATCTAATATAGTGCCAGGTAGTACCATATTATAGGCTCATACTGTAATCTGGAAAGGCACATAAGATAGGAGGTGGAAAGCAGTCAAGTGACTCCAATTGAAAGAAATGACAAAACTACTTGGTAGGGGTATCATATGATTTCCCCCATGCCCTGCAGAAATAGAAGACAGACTCTCCTGAATAACTGGGGTGGGGCGGTCACACATCAATTCATGAGAATCTGAGGAGAGAAGAAGAACATGAGCAGTATGATCAACACACTCTTCAGGAATAGAGTGAGCAACTGGAGGTGAAGCCAAGCCAACACCCTTTTTGACCAATGGTTGGTCGGGAACCGACACAAGAGAGTCACGCTCAGGAAGAGCAGGATGAGAAAGAGATGATCCAAGTCAATCTCTTTACAAATTGGGAGAGGGCCAAAAGAAAGCCTCCGATAACTGACAGGGAGTTGGGGTTGAGGAGTTGTAAGGCCTTCCAAAAATTTGGAAACTTTATCAATAAGAGGAAAAAGGTGAAGAAGAAGCTCTCCTTCACATAGCTTATAGGGGAATCTAATCTTTCATTTCTTCTTACCATCGCTAGCCAATATTACAACATCGGCATGATCTCTAGAGGTCGATGGGGATGGTCGATCCAAATTTTGAGACCATACCTCTAAGACTCTGGGAATTCCAGGACAATATTGAAGGAGATGGTCACCCTCACACAACCTGCAAGGGAATTTGACCTTTCATGGAGGATTAGAAGGTTTACCGATAGGAGGTTCATTTGGAGTAACGACCACATGATTGGCCTCTTGCTTAGCTGACTTCTTCTTTTCTGTCTTCTTCTTGTTCTTCTTCTTCTTAGCCTCCTGGTTACTAGATTTGAAACTTTCACCAGGTGAAGTAGAAGAGGAAAGTGAAGAAATAGCAGAAGAAGGCAAAGGGTCAACCTTAGAATCATCATGCCGTGATTCAAAGGAAGGAGATGGTGGGGCAAGAGTTGAGACACTCGAGATCACTAAGCTCAAAAATAACTAGACAGGTAGATCAATAGTTAATCCAGGGAGGGGCAACGTTTCCATATAAGGAGCACCAACATTTCCAAAGGAAGGAAAAGGATGAGGATTCCCTTTCAAGGGGAACCCTTGACTAGTAGACTCCGGAAATGTTGCCATTGAAATCAAAACTAAAGAATTACTAAGGAAGTCAACTTTTACTAGGAATATTTCGTGGGAAGTTAATTTTAGAACACTGAAACAAAACTTTGCCTTTTCATGTTTTAGGTGTCAGAAAAGGACAAAAGGTGACTATCACTTTCGATTGGAAACAAGCTCCAAAGGAAAAGTGCTCGGATGATCCTTTTACTTTTAGAGAGTCGAAAAGGAATGAAAGTGACTACTTTGGAACTCTAGGAAAAAGGTTTACCAGGAAAGCATGAACTGTAGAATACCTCCCAATGAACCAAGAAGTACGAGCAGGCAATCTCCTCGAATGCTATGTTTGGTGTATCACGTCTACAAGGTGGTCGACTTGGCTTCCTATGGATGACAAGATTGCAACCTAGTGGGGTCTCCCATCATATACATGACGATATAGGGAGCATAAGTCCGTACTAGCACTTATCGAATCACAAAAGGAGGAATCGCTCGACCTTAGTGAAAACAACAACCATTAGGTTTAAAGATGTCGGAACACGTATCTATCCTAAACCTCTAGATATGAGTGTTAAGTTTCAATGCTTCCTTAGTTTAATTCAATAAATTTTAACAGTTGATCTTGAATTAAATTTTAGTTCCAAGGCCCTACTGAATGTATCTTAAAAAACTCCTAAAATGCAACTAAATGAGAAAACAAACCATTCCTTTTCAATGAACAACTAACTAAAGAAAAGTGAGGATTCCATTTTGAAGCAAGCAAAGCAACAAGCAAGGAAATGCAAGAATGGTACTTTTCACCATTTCTCAAGAAAACCAATCAAGAGGAGAGAGCTATGCTTCTATATTTTACTAGCTTGCAAGCAATCTAATTAAGAAAATGAAAAACACATCCTTGGCTTTTCAACTTCTATATGTCAAAAATTTACTAATGCAAAACATTGTTCTCATTTCCTAATGTAAAATGAATGCAATATTTTGATTTTTCAAATACATGACAAGCAACCAAATACAAAACTCAAAGCAATGTTAGTTTTAAGCCTTTTCCAAATGAAATCATTCAATAAGTGAAGAGAAACATTCCACTTAGAAACTAATCAAAGACTCAAAACTAAGAATATGTTTCTTTTTGCAAAAACTAGAAAGATTTCTCATTGACCATAAAGCAATGCGATCTATGCCAAAGTGATGGAAGGCAACCAAACAAACAAGACTTGCAAGTTTGATAACCAAGCATCACATACCAATCAGGAAGATGAAAGAACACTCAATAAGGAAAAGCCTCAAACAAAGCAAGGGATTGTTTCAAACATAGCCCAAAGATCCAAATGAACAAGTAATCCAAGAAAAGCTAATTCTTCAAGAAACCCTAAGGTAAACAGGTCACACAGTTCAAAAGGATAAGTTTCAAGGGAATGAAACCCGGAGTCAAATATTCTAGCAATCAACAATTTGACACACAATAAATAGGCAGAAGACAAGCTAAAAAGGAGAGGACACATTGGGCAATCAATAGACAAAACTTCAAAATTGAAACCTACAGGAATCCTCGCAAGCGTAAAACTAACATGTGTTAACAATGAAACATCGCACCTACCTAACTAGCCACTTTCTGACATCGTCGTAGAAGTACGCCAGTTAACAGCACTGAGGTGATTTTAGAGCTCTTCACGACTGTGAGGTGATTTAATCGCACCAAACAGTATAAGGCACAACTAATCATATAGAAAATGCTACTATCTTCGCGAATGTCATAAAATAAATAGCGACGACCCTAAATCAAAGGCAAAAATTCAAAATCCAGTTGAGGGAAGGCCAGACCTATCACTTATGATAAAGGGAACACTACCAGAAGTAGTCAAACAACCCATAATATGAAGAATTCAACCCAAAAGTAAAGGACACTATAAACAAGCAAAACAAAATCAAATCAAGAGACAAAAGACAAAGGTCCCCAGTATGGTCACCAACTTGTGACACCGACAAGTTCCCTCTATGGACAGAGGCAACCCCTCTAGCCCTAGAGTGGGTCTAGTCACAGAAAATACAATACGAAAACAAATTTCCTTATAAACTTGATGTCATGAAGGCCTACCTTAAAATTGTTGTTTGATGAAGTCCCTGTCGTGTTGCTCCAGCTCTCGTTCTTCTAATCACTTGTACTTGAAAACAACATACAGAGAACAACCATGAACATAATAGAATATGACAAAAACGATCTACTTAAAGAGTCAAGGAGAATCAAGCTATCAATATGCAATTCAACATAAGATATAGGAAATAAGCCATTGATTTGTATTAATATAAAATAAAGTAAAAATTATAACCAAGCCTTGACATTGTAAGCCTCCTTGAAGGGTCTTGTCAACATGTCTCCACAAGCATTCACTCATGAACTGTCTCCCAAAAAGATGAATAACTCTCTCTCCTACCCAAAAGGTTGATGCTAAAACAATCTTACAATCAAGCCAACTCCACTCAAAACCATCCTAGGTTATGTTACATAAGAGGATACTTCCACACTCTAGCAAAACTCTCTACTTTTATTATTTGAACTCTTGAACTCTAAAGCTCTCAAACCAGTTCATCCCAGCCATGGAGGAGGTATTTATAGGAGGAGTAGCTTCCATAAGAGATGGGAGAAAGAGCTTATCCCTTTGAGAGGTTGCACAAAAGGTGGAACAACCATCCCAAAGGAGAGAGGAGAGCTCATCTGATCCAACAACCAACCCTAGGACTACCCATGAAGTTGTTACACTTCGAAGCTTTGACAATTTGTTTAAAAAACTTGCCAAAAGTAGCTAGTTGCGAGTGCAACATAGAGACATAGTGACAACTTTGCTAGGGCTAGTTCAATCTTGGCCATCTTTGTGGGTGGAACAACTGCTAACCCGTGACAACTCAAAAACATAGGCAAAAAAGGGTATGCTCCATGAGTAATGAACTGAGGTATTCTTCCTGAGATGACAAGGAAGACATTGACACATAATTTGCAACATGACACAAGGCATATGTGAATAACACGGACCGATAGTGTCTGGTATCAGGGAATGTGGGGTCGGTGACAAATTACTGTGTAACGACCTTCTCTACCTTCTCGTCCTCTTGTTCGATTTGTGTACACCATTTTCAATATGGTTTGCTTAGTTAAACCCACTCTTAGTTTGTACCCTATTGATTCTCGTATCCACTCTAAAGATGATATGTTGGGAAAGTACGATAAAGCTCATCTTATGGATAATGATCGGTCTGATTCTACCCTATTTCATGTTCTCTAGACTAATATTTTTATGGAGCCCAATAATCATCACAATGCTTGCTCTGCCATGAAATTTAGAACTATTTTCTCTCAATTAAAGTAATCCACCCTTCTCCTTCTAAGGGACTTACCTATGTTTTGCACCATTGGCGAGGTAATGCGTTGTGAAAAATTTTTGATCAACCGACTTCATGTGGGGTCTCTTTGGTTAGACCATGAATGCCCCATCCATGCAATTGACATTCACAGCATCACTAGCCTATCTTCTTATGGTTTTGATGTTAATTTGACCTTTCAGAAAATAACTAAGTGTGGGAAGAAAACAAATGAGAACAACATGTACAAGAAGTATGGTACCACTCGGAAAGGTTTGGGAGTGGTTCTAGATATGATCAACAACATGTCGGTCTCTGTTGCTGCTGCAATTATTGCCACCAAGCTCACACACCACTACACTAGAGGAGAATGTACACTGGATTCCATTCCTATTGCTGAAGATTGTGTTCATGGTGATTAACTCAATTGGTCTAGCTATCTTCTTCAGGAATTGTTTTAGGCTAATAATGATATCTATGCTTGGTCCACTTATTTTAAATTTGGATTCCTTCTTATTCCACTTTCCATGTCCAAATGGTGTCCTCCAGAGGGTCGTGGCCTTGGTATAATTTCCAAAGAGGAGACCCTTGCTTATATGTATGCACCATGGCATAACATCGTAAACAAAGAATTTAACAACCTAACTTTTGAACGAAACTTCATTTTGGTTATTGGTACATACGTTTTGAGAAGGAAGGATTAGTTTTGGTTTAAGGGGGCTTGACGCAAGTTTAGAGTGTGCTTCGCACCAACAAAACTCTCAACCACTAGCACTTTTGGCAACGACCTACAAGAAGATCACAGTCTCACCTGAAGCGGTTATGGGAGGTTGCAGAACCAAGTTTCTACAACCAGAGGGACATGTGCGCTGTGGCGTCCATGTGTTCACTTATGTGTTATATCTACCTACAACTTTGTGTACATGAATAACTTTTTGATGATGATTAACTACAAAGGTTGGTACTTAATGCATAAATATAACATAAAATAATATAACATGTATTCTTTCACATAATTCAGTAAAAATCATGCATAATGATATCAATAAAAACATAGAATGAACAAAGAAAGATACACAATACTACGCCAAAAATTCTTCTTTATTAATAAGGATCTTAAATTCATGCTCTTCCCTAACCTATGAACCCAGCTGCAGGAGCTATGTGAACTCAGTTGCAAACTCTTCAAGGCATCTGCACACTCAACTGTAGAGCCTTCCCCCAAAAATATAGACTCAAGACAAAGAATACACACAATCTATGCTTAGTTATCTTCTTCTATTCTCTATTTGACAAAGTATTAAATATTCTTTATATAGACTTCCTTACTACAAGAACACAATCCACAACCCATGGATCTAACAAAACAATGGAATAATACCCAAAATACGTTACAAAATAAAGGAATTTTGACCCACCCCAAAGCCCCTAAAGACTACTCGATGAATAGAACTTTGCTAGCTCTGTGTGCTCCACTCCTCAAAATGAGGAGTCTTTGACCCAAAACGTGGACCAAGTTGGGTTTCAACCAACAGGCCCCCAACACTCACTTGTGACTCATCCCAAGTCACTCAGATGTGGTTCCTTTTATTTTTGTTGCAATTCCGTTGTAGATTGCATTATATTACTGGATTGTCTCTGTCATTTGCTTCTCCTGTTTGTGCACCTCCTCCAGAAATTCCTCTGTGGTTGGGCCAACAACCTTCGATAGTATTTATGCCTCCCTTTTTTTCAACTCTTTGAACCTTTCATCCACTGCCTGAGATAGTTTGAGAGTGTCATCTTCCCACAGTTGAGACCTTGCTTGCAAAATTTTCTCCTTAGAAGACTATCTATCTGGTTTTGGAGGTTTTTCCCTTCAGTAATACTGGTGAGTTTTTGTAAGACTGGTAGGGTCTTTAGAGTTGCCAAGATTTTGTTGTGTTTCTTCTTCTTCACCTGTAATTCCTCCTCAATCTTTTGGATGTTTGGATCCTCCTGCAATGAGGTCCAAAACTGCATCATGTTATCCAATAATTTCTCGCAGTCTACCACAGTGTCAGAGATGCCTTTCAATTTTTCCTTTAAGTCTTTTTGCCTCTACTCTTGTACTTCTAGTGACGTGGCTAGCTACAACCTAATTTTCAGCTTTGATATCTACACTTACTTGCATTTTATCTTCGCTAGTGTTTTCTTTGATTCCTTGATCATGAGGGCAAGATTTGCGACATTTTCTGCTGGTGGTTCCTCCTCACTAACATTTTGAAGAATATATGGAAATTAGAGTTAACGATATTCTTCTAGTCATGATAACTATTTGTTAGGTGCCCTCAACTTTTTATTCTTATTCCAATCTTCACTTATTATTATTATAATGTGTCTTCTTTATCTCATCAAATAGCTACCAAAATAAAGAGACAAGAACACAAGATGTTGGCTTTCTGCCAAGGTCAAAACCTCACTCTTTGAGAGGAAAAGCTATACAAAATTCTTCTTATAGAGATTCCAATTGACAAATACCAAGACCATGACCCTTGACATATTAGGCCATTCCAAGACCAAGACACAAATCCTCTTCTCTATCACTACTAAGATCATCATCATTGTTGCACCATTGAGGCCATCACTACTGCACCACCAAGATCATTATTGCTTGCGTCACTAAAGCCACCACTGAGATTATTACTGCTGCACCTCCATCAATATCACTACTCCTCCTTCACATGACACTTGCTTCCCCTTAACTATAACAACAAGATATGTATATATACATATGAGAGATGTATTGAGATCTTGTAACTGTGTCCTTATCAATATTATGATTGGGATCATGATTATCATCATGCTAAGATGATAACTGCGTCAGAATTAATTTCAAGACAATGTGTGTGAGTGAGGGATCACCGAGATCCTTATCATGACAATTATGCCAAGAAATTGACTGTGTTTTCTTCCTGCATAGAGAAATTTATTATTATAGATATGTCAAGACTAAACTTCTATGTAACCCATCTAAAAGCATAGATATTCTTATCCAAAACTAAGCTACTACACTTATCAAAATTCCTGAGCCACTGTACTTGTCAAAAAATCTTAAACCACTATACTTGTCTGAAGGTTTAGATATTCTTGTACCGATACGAAATTACTGAGAGTCCAATTATTTTCTATGTTTTATGCGGTGACCCTAGCTAGGTATTTATATTGGTTACATCTCCATAATAATCCAACATGTTTGTGGGAACCATTGTGTCTTTTATTTAATCCGACATAATTTTGTTAGCTGACTTCTTCGAGAGGATTGTGCTTGTCTTGGAGGGTTGATCTAGACACTAGGTTGACTCATATACATTTTATACATTCTCAAGAAGAGCTCTTCAATATTTTCTTTGACTCTTTGGCTTTCGTATAGCACTTCAACATGTGCTAGACCTATGAAATGAGAAAGAAATTCATTTTCTAGTTTACAAAAATACTAATTTTTTTCTTTTACAAGTACAAAGATCAAAATTACATTTATGAAGATTGAACCTAGTTACACTTTATTTGACACTGCCTCTAAACTAGGGAGGTATTCATAATGGTACTTGGTCATTGTCAATCTAAAGAATTTCTCATAAGAAGAATCGGGTTGGTAATTCATCTGTATGGAATCATAGTAACCAACATTGTTTCCACAGTAGGGCCTTGACAGACAACTCTATCTATCATTAGATCAGAGCACGATGCTGGCGAGACCAATGACTATAGATACCTTTATCATTATCTCTCAAGGTACATACCTACCCAGGTGTTCACTGAGTATGACCTTCTAGGACTATTCTTACCTTGGGTTCCCAGCCCTTAAAGAATATCGGTCCTCTTGCCTACTCTTATCTTTGATGCCCTACACATCCTCAAAGAGAATCAGAAGCTAGATGATTATCCAATTCTCTATTCTTTCTTCCAAGTGAAGACAAGAATGTTGTGGCTATCTCTCCCTCTCAATTAGGGAGGATGCATTCATCATGTGTCTACATTTCTCTTCATGGCCTCCAATAGGACTTATGGTTGTTAGTCCTAGCCTAGTGCATGACAAATGAAATAGAAAAACACAATTGTCACTCCTTTTCAATTAGGGGTGACCCAATCCAAGCTCCCTCTTAATCAGGGAGTTGTCTTTTCATCAACAACTTCTTCTTTGTGGGTCCTTCAGCTGCTTGATCAACTTATTTCCTTGATGTCATGGAATTCATTTGAGCTTCTTCCTTGTAGGGCATCAACCATCAATCACTTTCCTTATTGGTTCGTCATGCCATTCCTTTTTTTAAGGCAAGTGGCCTTATTCATATCTAGAACCTTCATTATATGCTACTTCTTCCATGTCCCTTTTAGGAGTTTCCATCCACCACATGAATGGTAGTTGTACTTGAACTTCCAATTCTTGTTCTAGTAGCCCTGCATGAATTCATCCAGATATTATTCAAGAAATTATAGAATTAAATAAAATCGTACCTTTTGAGATGGATCTTCATAATGACATCTTTCTGTAGGTATCATCATCCTGCATACATGTTGACACATCTCCCAAAGGTATCCGTTTTCAAGGGTCTTCATATTTTTAGACTTTTATCAAAGTATCCATATCCTTTCGAGAGAATCCCTAGCTAAATATTCTTGGTATTTTGGATTTTGATTGCCTTCATCATGGTTGCAAATCTCACGATCTCTTCCTTCCTCACACATTCCTTTCCCAATAGTTCTCGATCAGAGTTTCTTAATTGTAGTCAACCACCTCAAACTTCATATGAGGACATATTATGTTGATTTCATCTATTGTGAATTACTTCCTGCATCCTTTCAGAGGAGGAGATTATTTTTTTCTCGATCATGCTTCTCAATATAGAAGTAATGATCCTTGTTACTTGCAACCATATGACATGGCATTATAACATTAAATACAAGAATACGTACCTCATTTTACCTTTAGGTCATCTAAGCTTCTTTCAGTAGCTTCCTTGATTGAAGTGTCTTCAACACCTTGATATTATTCTTCTTTGATGTTACCATCATCCATGAATTCCACAAGTTGAAATTTTTGATGAAACACTTGTTTCTTCTCTAAATTAGTGAACCATATGATGAGGATTATATCAGAGAATCTTGAGGATATTGTATATCCCCATTTGGTAGATGTTTCCTTTTTGACTTGATGTATGATGAGCCTTTTCTTGGATGACTTATTTCTTTCCTTAAATGTCCAATGAGATTCCCAAGAGCTATATCCTTCATGTTTGACTGCCATCGAATTTTTCCTCCATGATTCCCATGGTGATGTCATGAGATCTTGTTTCTAATGATTCCATGATGCCACAATGCATCTTATTTTCTTGGTCATATCTATAACACAAGATTTAAGAGTTTATGATAGTACGCTTTTGTGAGGGATACCATCGAGATCATATTATAGATATGTTACTCCCTCTTTCCTTGACCCTTTTCTTTATCTTCCTCCATCTTTCCGGTGATATAAGCTTCTTTATATAATATTTCCATAGAATTAAATCTTAGCTATACTATTTTGTCTTTTTTGAGGACCAAACTTCCCTTTCCTTTTTGCACATTTTTGAATCCTTTAAACTTAAATACTTTTTCCATCAACTTCTCTTTCTCTATCTAGCATAGATACCACAAATTGTTGAATGAGGCAACCTTCTTGTTCATGGAGATTTGTTACCTTACATATTAGTTAGAACAATGATTATTATCTTCTATTCATCTCTCCCAGATCTTCCAATGGAGATCTTATGAAGATATACCTTCATTCTTTGATACGTTCAATCATGTCTAAGTGATATGACCTTTTTCACTACATTTCAGAGAGTATATCTTCTAGCATTTCATATATCTCTTTTATGTATCCTTTCTTGCTACATAGGGATGAGAGGACCTTAAGAGTTCCCTCCCATGAATTAAAAGGAGACCCTTTTCCTTGGTATGTTCGCTGACTTCTCTTAACTTATGAGGATTATGACAATCCTCCTTATTTTATGCAAGGAATTTTGATTACCCATCCAACCTATAGATCTCCTTGCAATTATGAAGTCATTTTTCCAAATTGATTAATGAAAATACTTACTTGAGATGTGAAGATAAAATCTTCACCTTGGTCTTGTTGGAAGTAGTTGAAGTAGTTGCATTAGAGATTCCTCTTGAATGATGTTCTTTCAAATGCGAAAGCCTTTTCCTCAATAGAAAAGGTTTCTCTTTTTTATGAGGTTGATTTGTTGCTTCCTTTGATGATCTTCTTCTAGTGTCTATCAAGACTACTTCTAGGATTTTGACCTTCTCCAAGATCATGTAACATTTTGTTTTGAGGTACTTTGAACTACCTTACTTTGTAGACAAATTTATGAGGGTGGCCCTTTAATGATGACTATAAAATCTCTTGTTGTTGTATACTCTCTCATTTATTATGTGATCAAAAACCCTTTCTTTTGTAGATTTATCTTTCAATTTTGACAAAGCCCTTCAACTTGCTTTGATGCCTTTCTTGAAAACTGATCCTTGTATGTCTCATCTTTCTACCCTTCCTTTGACTTCAACACCTTAGCTCCAATACCATGTTTAGGAATCTAGGGAAATTAGAGTTAATGAGATTATTCTGGTCATGGTAACTATTTGTGAGGTGTTTTCAATTTTTTATTCTTATTCCAATCTTCACTTATTATTATTATAGTGTGTCTTCTTTAGTTCATAAAATAGCTACCAAAACAAAGAGACAAGAACACAAGATGTTGGCTTTCTACCAGGGCCAAAACCTCTCACTCTTTGAGATGAAATCCCACACAAAATTCTTCTTGTAGAGATTCCAATTGACGAATATCAAGATCATGACCCTTGACCTATTAGGCCACTCCAAGACCAAAACACCAATCCTCTTCTTTGTCACTGCTGAGACCATCATCATTGTTGCACAATTGAGGCCATCATTGAGATTATTATTGCTGCAACACTACTGCACCTCCATCAAGATCATTGCTACTCCTTCACATGAAACTTTCTGCCCCTTCACTATAACGATAAGATATGTATATATACATACGAGAGATGTACTGAGATCTTGTAACTGTGCCTTAAAAATATCATGACTGAGATCATGATTATCATTATGCCAAGATGATGACTATGTCATAATGAATCCTGAGACAGTGTGTGTTAGTGAGGGATTACCAAGATGCCTATCATCACAATTATGCTAAGAAATTGACTGTGTTTTCTTCCTGCACAAATATCTTTATTATCACAGATATGCCAAGACTACACTTTTGTGGAAGCCATACGAAATCATAAAGATGCTTATCCAAATTTGAGCTACTACACTTATCAAAATTCCTACGCGATTGTACTTGTTCAAAATTCTTGAACCACTGTACTTGTCTGAAGTTTCATAACTTCCTACACCCATATGAAATTATAGAGAGTCCGAGTTTTTCTGTGTTTTCTGTGGTGACCCTAGCTGGGTATTTATAGTGGTAGCATCTCCATAATAAGATGACATGAGTGTGGGAACTATTGTGTCATTTATTTGAGCCAACATGGCTTCTTTTACATCATTTTGTTGGTCGAATTCTTCAGGAGGATTGTGCTTGTCTTGGAGTGCTGATCTAGACACTAGGTTGACTCATATACATTTCATATATGCTTAGGAAGAGCTCTTCAACATGTTATTTGACTCTTTGAATTTCCTATAGAACTTCAACACGTGCTAGATCTATGAAATGAGCAAGAAACTCATTTTATATTTTACAAAAATAATATTTCTTTTCTTTTACAAGTACAAAGATCAAAATTACATTTATGAAGACCAAACCTAGTTACACTTTCTTCAACACAACCTTCACATCCAGGATTGTCCTGCAACTATCTTCGATGGATTTTTCCAATTGTTGTTGTCATCAAAATTCTTCATTTCTTTTCTTAGTCACCTGCTCCAACTCCTTCTTCGGTGCAACTTTCTCCTTTTCCACCTGCATTGTCAATGTCGAGAGTCATTGTTCCCACTCCTGCAGCTTGGTTTTTAAACTTTGATGGAGTTTGTGCACCAGCTGAATGGGAAGCACGACAATATCTATGTTGACAGTCTTCCATGATTTAGCTCACTATTTGTCCTCTGGTGCGTAACATTGAAGTGCCTGTGGTGCAGGTAAATTCTCAGTGTGGACACAAACAATTCCTCTAGTCTGAGAGAGCGCGTCTAGCCACAAAAAAAAATAGTCTATAGAAAATATCCTTAAGCTAGAACCAATTAAGAGGGCCTACCTCTTAGAACACTATTTCGCTTGGTGATGATCCTTCTTCCTCACTCCAGCTATCTTCTGTTTCCTTCCTTCGAATACCTGAAACAAGCAAACAACAACAACAAACATGATAGAATACAATATTGTATTCAACCTACTTAATAGGTCAGGAAAATTAAGCCATAAAGATGTAAAATGACACTTCATGTAGGTAATCAATCAATAGTTTCATTTATATAAATCAGAAAGATCTTACAACCAGTGCCTTGATGTTGTTGGTCTCCTCCGATGTATCCAGGTTCCCAACTTTTGCTAGAACTCCATGGATAGCCCCAACAATTAGAGGTTTAAGGCCTCTTTCCCTCTAGTCTCAAACCAAACAAAAATCATACTATTCTCCCTCAAGCACAGACTTGAAAGCTATAAGCTATAATGACTTGTTGGTTATTCACACTTGCTCAAAAACTCCAACTAGCTTTTACTTGGGAAAAAGAGAGGCTTATATAGCTTGGATGGATGGGAGATGGTTCCTCTCATCATGGGAGAAGGTATTATCTCTTGAGACTATTCCATCCTAATATGGGAAAGGAGCCCAAACTAATTTCCTCGGCTCTACCCGGCCCAACCATTTACTAGACTTCTATTACGAAGCTTCTAGACATGTAAGCTTCAACTCTTTATTTAAAAAAATTTCTAAAAGAGGATCGACATGACTCGAAAAGGGTTTAGTCAATTCGATCAAAGTGAGGGTTAGTTTTAACCTCTGTAAATTGGCATGAGGAGAAAACTGGTCAGTAGTTCTGGTCTTGTAAACTAGGATAGAAGGAATATTCCTGGGAAATGATGCAAAGGGGAATTATTATGCTCATGAAGAGGGACATACTGGGAGTTTCTTCATCATGTTAAATCATGTTGGGTACACTGTAGAGGTCCTCCAGGAATGTAGACGAGGAGTACAGGGACAGTGAAAAAATGATGTGTAATAGATGCCCCATAAAGTGTGAAGGCCGAATTAGAGTGAGGGGTGAAATGCTTTACTAGTGGAAGCAGGGAAGAGAAGTCTGTCATCAGAAAACATGCAAGCAAGCATAGATACATATACATCATTGCAAACTATGAATAATGATACATGAATTGTGGTATGGATGCAGCCATCCAGGGAATAATCATGTAAATGGATCCAAGGCATGGGCACAACCATCTAGTAGAAAGGATCATAATGAAACCAAGGTATGGTCACAACCATCCAATAATGAGAAGGATCACATATAAAAACTCATGGTATGGTTGCAACCATCCATCTAAAAGAGACATGTATATCAACATGACCATTTCACATTGCCTCGCAACCTAGACTTATGTAATTTTAGTCCAGGGTCTTGCGCTCCAAACGACCCAATCAAAGTACAAATCCTAACATGTGAATGAATGTGTTGAAGTCAAACATGCTAGGAAGTTGCTTGATTACCAGTCAATGATGTGAACCGTTAACAAGTGCGAGTGAAACTACCAATAATGGTAATGGTTCTCAAGGTAATGGCAACACAGTTCACGGAATGTAAAAAAAGGAACTGATGTTGAACACCTATGAAATCACCCGATCGAAAGATAATGATGTGAACTTGTTGTCAAGTGTGAAGAACTTGCCATTAGGGCATGCAATCTCTAAGGAACTGGAAGGGATTCTCTTGGCCAACTTCCTCGTTATTGAGCTAAAGTCGATAGGAAGTAACTGTGTCGAAGGAGGGACAAGATGTATCCCACATCATCGACATGAGACAAAGGGATGTGAATGATTTCAGATGATACAAAGAACAAAGAGTAAGTGTAATTGGAGAAGGACTGACTCTTGAACATATCGACAACACGATTTTGGAGTTTGGAAGCTTTTGGATGCATAGGATCAGTGGTCATGATGACGTGGAAGAGATCAAATGGAAGGAAAAATTGATTGGCCTAACATAGGAAGGTCAAATGAAAAGGAGAATATCCCAACTTGACACGAAGTAGAAAGTGTCATGTTCAAGAGTGAGTTTCCAACACAACTAATAGAATTTCCAAATTTCCCCCACCATTTCTAGAAATTACCCCAATTATGTTTTATCACAAGCTTGAAGGGGATAGCATATGGTTATGCTGGTAGTTCATCCTTTAGACGAATCTGACCTAGTAAGTTTAATGAACCCTAGGAAGGAGAATCTCACATTTGTCATGGCGACGAATCCAATGTCGTTTAATGTTTTCACGAGTGACAAAGGGTTAACTCGGTATCTTTTTCATGTTTAGAGAGTTTGAAAAAGACACGGAAAAGGAAACTCCACATGGTCCCTTTTTGTACATTTGTGTCTCTCGAGCCCGAAAAGGTAGAAAATGATACTTGAGAGAACCGTTTGACCATTTCAGTCAAGGAGTACCTTTTTCATAAATAGTGCATCCTAGCCCGAAAAGTAGGTAAACGTATATTGGGTGAATTACATTTCACAGAGTTTAACGAGATCAAAATGACAAGAGCTTGAGAATCGTTTTGTGTTTAAAGAGTTGGAAAAGAGCTTGAAAGAGGACCCCCCAATACTCAACGATCTTTTCATTTTTTACGAGTCAGAAAAGAGCTTAAAAGTGACTTGTCTAGGAGGAACGAGTGGTATAAAGGGTAGCAACGGGTTCCAACAATGGTGGAATTTGTCAAAACATGTAATGGTCAAGAGGTTCGCTAATAAAAACACTCATCATTGCAGTCTGTTAGGAAAGGAAAAATAACCAAGTGAAAGCATATGATCAGCCAAAGAGATGGTGGCAATGGAATGAGACAACAAAGGCTCATCTAGAAGAAATTAGCTGATAAAAATGGCAATCACGAGATGTAAATTAGGCATCGATTCATTTCTACACAAGTTTGAACCATGGATTACTCTTCTTGGATTCGGTTTCATGTTTACACAAGCTTGAAATGAAAAACTATGTTTGCTATAAGTTTGCATGCCCCCAACATAATGACACAATCAAGGTACATGCCCCCCAAGCTTCATTCTAGTCAAGTAGGTGGATGGAATGAAGGTTCAATTTTGAGATCTTGGAAAGAATCGACTAGGATTTTACGACATCTTAATCAAAGATTCGATTTAGAAACGAGAGTTGCTTCATTTATTAATGAGGTTGACACTGTTAGCTCTGTTATATAACTATGGTTTTTTAAGGTCAGAGATGAGCTTGGTTGTGTTGGTCATGCTCAAAGGAGGCCCATAATGGTCATTTTCACCTCTTTCCTTTACCCCGCTCATCCTCCCTTCATCTCCATTCCCTCTATTTTCCCTCTAAACCCAAAAAAACCACTCTTTTACTTTAAGCCCCAAGTGCAAAGGCCTAAACCCTCATAAAACCCTCCCATATGTCTTCGCACCTTTTTAACCTATCATCTCATCTCAGCTATTGATTTTTCCCCACCGATCTAGTGGCTCCTGTCATGCCTGATAAAGTGACCTGCATGACCATTTCTCGACCGTCCAATCATCCCCGCCGAGATTTGATGGCATTTGCTATCCCTATGGCCATAACCCAATCAAACGTTAGTGCACGATGAGAGCGGTTTCTCTCTCTCATCCACCGATACGTGTCGGCATCTGAGTGGGATCGCACGCCCCTGTCCTTTTACCTCTTTATGCTCAAAGGTGGTGCGATCAATGTTGTTTAACGCCTAACCTATTTTCCCACTCGTTTAACTACTGCGCAACTTCACTGCCCGATCACCGTTAGATCAAGCCACCTCGGATCTAATGGCCCAAAATCAATCCGCTGCCACCTCATCTTATAACTCTCGTAGAGCCATCTTTGTCATTTGTTCCCTTTATCCGATGACCATTATCTCTGCTCATTTAACCCATTGATTCACCCATGCACCCCACGCCCTTTGACCACTCCATTCGTCCGAAGGAAGGAGGTGATCAGCATGCCTATACCAATCATAGTAGAGCCTCAACAACCATGTTTAACAAGCGATATGGCTCAGGGAAAGAAAGGACACGCACGACCCCATAGCAACATTTATCAGTTATGGGAACTCGTTGATACAAACACTCCAATTGCCTAAGAGGATAGCATATCACCTGAGAAGATCTGATTTGCCCACTACAGCAAGAAAACACAGTCAGAAACTCCATTAGGCAATTAAATGCAGTTGGTGGTCAATTATGACCCCTCCATACCTAAATGGCCCAAGTGCCCTATAATGTAAAATCTATAAATTACCCAAAAAAAATGTAATCAAGGTTGATGGTTGATGTTTTGATGTAAGGTTCAACTTCTGGAGACTGTGGATATTTTGCCACTTGCACTGTCTTGTCTTCATTTTCAGCTAATACAAGATTCTTTTACTGTTAACTGCTCACTTTCCATTTCCTCTTTATTCTAAGCTATGCTTGATACGCTGTATTCTTGATCTTTAAGGTTTAGCACTAGAAAGTTGTCATCTTATCTATGTGTTAGATTGTTGAATGTATCATTGAATAGGTTACCTAGGTTTCTTTCTATGTAGTGGCAGAGAGCTGTCATCCTGCCTGCGCATTAGTAGAATAGTTTTACAAGCTTCTTACTGGTTGTAGCTGGCCATCACAAGGTCTTGTGCATCTGCTGGTGTGGTTAGTATTCTCCATATTCACCTTATCTCTAAACTGTGAGTAGCTAGTGGTCTAAAGCCTTGTAGTCTGGGAGTGTTCACACATGTCTGGAGTGAAACAATGTAGAAGTGGCTATCTAGCTTGAACAAGCATCATTCCTTCCATTCATCCATTGCAACAATAAGTTGAATTTATATGTTACCAGGCATCTTCAAGCTACAACCTAGGAGAGTTTCTTTGAGCCCTAACATAATTGGCGTCGTTGCCGGGAAGAGGAGATTGAAGCTCAGCTTCCCTGGGAGAACGACCCAGTTCCAGCTTTGATGATAGACAAAGTCTGGACACATTTTTGGTTGTAATTATCTATCTGGCAACTCTACTGGAGGACCAACCTATTGGCGACTCCACATTACAATTCTGGCTCCATTTGTGAGGCATACTCGGAGAAATCCTCAGAAATCACCAGTTAACCTAGTGCCTGACCCTGAGAAGATTGTCAAGAAAAAAAAAACATCATAGAAAGAAGTGTTACACAAACATATCGTCACTATGACTATTTGCAGTCAGTATGAGTCTATCATCACTTATACTATCCTCCTAAGCAAGTCTCAGACCTCAACCCTTCTTGTCAAGCTTTGAAAATGAGAGAAAGACATTAAAAATAAATAAAGCTCTGGTTCCGCACTTTCTCTCACTTTTGCCTGCGGGCTCGCACCCTTTGTTCATGTTACCTAGGTATCTGCATGCCCTATCTGTAAAGGGGTGGGTGCGTACCCCTGTAAAAGTCAAAAGGGTGCAAGTTTATTCTAAAAAACTCACTTTGGGTTAATTCTAGATGTTTCTAGAAGGATTTTGACGTGGATTGTTCGCTCCAAGGTGGTTCATGCATCCCAAAAGAGAAGGAGTTAATTCCTTGATAGGAGGAGCTATCCCTTTGAAGGAGGGCTTTATCCCTTTGAAGGAGGACCTAGTAACTTCCCTCCATTGCACTATAAATTAAGGCATTGGGTCAGTTTCTGGAGAGGTTAGAAGCTGAACATTTTTTAGGGTAAATGCTGATGGAATTGGGACTTCCTAGTTAAACTTGAGAGGAGAGATCACATACCTTTTGGTTTCATTGGGAAGTGAGTGAAACTTTTCAAAGTAGAGGAGACTTCTTGTCAGACCCTAGGAGGAGCTTGTACAACATCAAGGCACAGGTTGTAAAGTTCTTCTTTCATTTGAATTAATACAATCAGATTCATTTTTCTCAACAAATTGTCTTATGTGGTTTATTTCATAATCTCCTTGATCATTATGATGAATATGCTTTATGATATTGGCTTTTAATGTGCTATTTAATTTGGTTTGCTTGTTTGTGTTTGCAGAATTACAGTTCAAGGAAGCTCATTTGGAGCGAGGGAGCGAGGCTTCCACAAACTTGCATTGGACCCAAGGTAGGC